>CM057822.1:7385407-7650407 GCA_030067965.1 Latrodectus elegans | reverse complement strand
GTCAATGCGTAGCAACATGCTATTAAATGTGCTAGTTAATATTTTAGATCTGTAACGGTTAATTCATTTTTTCAAAAGCTGAGAAATGCGCCATGTGTATCTGAAATCGACTTTAAAGGAAATTTTTTTATTTAAGTTTGTTACCGAGTAAGCCTCATAAAACAAAGGAAAGCAATTTTATTTTAAACTCTGAAGCAATATTTGAAGTTTATTAGAAGATAATGAAATATATTTTGCAATTGGTTAACTACACAAATTTTATCTGATATAAATAGATTTAATTTAAAAAGAAACTAGTATTAAACAATAAATGTAACCTGGGATTTAATTTTTCTTTCTTCCTTTTAAAAATCTAAGTAGCAAATTTAAATTCCATTAAAAAGATTGAAAATTGAAAAGTAACGCATTTAACATTAATTCGATAAATACATTTTTTTAGAATTTTTTAATTCTTAAAGTGCATTTTATACAGAATTATTATAATCCTCTCCTCTTACCAAAATAATATCGTAAATTGAAATTATTAAATTTGTGATTAAAATACTTAAACGTTAACTTTGTGGAAAAATGTCAAATTGCAGCAAAACTAATTGAGATGAAAAATTCTATTAAAATATAAAAATGGCAACATATATAATACTCCAGTTTAAACTAAATGGGATTATGTGAGATAAATTTCATAAAAAAGCAAATTGATACAAAGCATATAAAAATATTAAATGTCTGAATTTTGTAAGAAACTGCATTTGCAGCATTAAATGGGAAATATTTTTATTAACATAACTGCAATCAAAATTTTTAAATACACAAATTCCTTAAACACAAAGTTTAATTTTATACGAATTCATTAACAACTGTACTTATTTGCAATAAGATTTGTTTGCAGCAATTTAAAATTATGGTTGTTGTTTTTAAATAAGACATTTTTCTAAAGTAAAATTATAAAATAAAGTTTGAAATTAATAATCTTATAAGCAGTTTTGCAATATTTCCTTAAGTTTTGCTACTAATCATATATGTTTTCATAGAAAAAGTTTGGTTAAAAAAATTAGAATTTAGCCATAGCTTTATAATTAATTAGATTAAAATATACTATATGTGTAGAGTAAAAAAGATTTCAAACGTAATTATCTTAAAAATTATATTTTTTTATTAGCAAAACTTATTTTCACTGTTAAAATTCATAGTTATGTTGAATAAAACTATTAGTATATTTTAATTTCTTTCTCAACTTCAAATGGTAGAACATCAATAATAAAAAATAAACTATCACAACAAACTTGTTATTTGAGGGGCTTAAAAGGAAATTTATCACAGTTTATAAATGAATAAAAAATGAATGAAATAATAATAATAAAGAAACAACAACTTGAATAAAACTGTTTTTTATTTTATAATAGTTTTATATTTTCTGAATGGTAAATCAACAGCATAGAATAAACATATGCAAATAATAATAAAATGTATAAAAATTAGTATTTCAGCATTTTTTAAATAAAAATAGATATTTTTATTAAAGAACTATTCGAAACTTGGAAAAAATAAAAATTATTAAAATATTTTTTTTTCAATTATTGCATTCCAAAACTTTTATAAGTAAAAATAAATAGTATTTTAATTTATTTATATTATTAAAAATTATGTATTTTATGAAATAGTATTATTAATTTAGACTGATTCAATTATTTTATTCCCATAAATATGTGATTTTCTAAAATCCTTCCTATAGTAATTTGTTGAATTGTCTGAAATATAAAACAATGCAATTTTAGATAAGTTTCTATGTTTAAATTTGCTTATATCTTCAGACAGTCTGTGTAGCCTGCTTGTTATTTATATCCATTATCCGCATTTATATATAGTTTATTTCTAAAATCCAGAAAATATATAAAATGCTTAAGACCCATGAACAGTTTTTTTTTATAAACTGCTTAAAATAAATTCGTATCACTTTAAAGAGCAGTATGCCAATTTTTACATCAATTAAGCATTTATTATTGCTCTAGATAAATAATATGTAATAAGCCTTTGATCCGAAAAAATAATTTATGTATTTGCTAAGATATAAGCCAGGAAGATTTCCATTTGATATTATAATTGTGTTTGTTATATACTTCATTTATTGAAAGAAACACCTGTGTTTCTTCTTTAATCTTCTATTAGCTTTATAAAAAGGATTAATTTTTTCCTTGAAAAATCTTCTACTAGAGTGACACTTTCTAACTGAGAAATACAATATAGATAATAGAGGAGAGTTAATAACAAAAAGATAGAGAAATAAAAATTGCAGAGTATATAATAGACAAGGAATAAAAAATTTTAATATAAGCTTTATTCTTTATTTCTTAACAATGACGAATGGTCACTAAAAATTTGAAATTAAACGCTTTAAAATATATTAATCATTTACAGTGTTCCTTGATATGAAATTACAAAATTAATGAACCAACGGAATATAAACACTAAAAATCTTCATTTATATAAGAACGATGTGTCTAGCATATGAAATAACATATACAAGGAATGGGTGAAGGATATCTGGAGAAAAATAAAATTAAATATGTGTAAGAAAAAATTAATGTTCTAGTAAAAGAAAATATATTGAGTTGGTAATTGTCCTAGTATTTAACACAAAATATATTGAAAGAATTTCAACATGTCTTTTGATAGAAAATTTTAGCTGGGATGAACAAATATTTAGCACAGGATAAAAGGCCTATCAATTTTGAAAACTGAATTATGTTACATTGCATTTTGCTTATTTAACGAAGTAGAATGACTAAGGAAACACGAATTATTATTAATTAACATTTTACCCATGTTTAATTGAAATAATACCAACAATTGTCAACAGAACACCTTTTTTTATTAACTTCAACATTTAAAATAAAAATCAGGACATTAGTTATAAACCTCAGTTTTGTAAGTATTTTAAGAAAATTAAAAACTGTGTCAAAATTTGATTCACTAATTTTCCCATTGAGAGAAGTATAAAGAAACTATTGACTTTCAGATTGTTTTTTCACTCATAAGAATAAATAATGTTAGAATCGTTTCCATCATTTGACATTCAGATATATAAATTTCTTTCGATACAAAAGGCATTTTCTTATTTAATAATTAATAATAAATTCAGTTATTTTATTTTGCTTGTTTTGATCTTCGTAATAAATAAGCCGAGCTGGCAACTGAATGGTTAGCACTCTTGCCCTGGGTTCAATTGTTCGTGGTTTCGAATCCCTCCTTGGGCATGGATGTTTGTATGGTTCGGAATTCACTTTAAACCATAGGTCACTATCTAATCAGCCCTCTTGTGCCAAAAATGATCGTAAAGCGATAAACAAAACAAAACCTTCGTAATAAATAATGCAGAAAAATATTTATTTATAAGATACATTAAATCTCCACGGATAAATTTTATGATATAAATCAAGTACAAATGATGCAGGAAATGTATACATTTCTGTAAGAAGAGCGTGGCAAGTGGAGGGGCACAAGAATACCACTTACGTACATAATAAAATAATAAATGAGATTCTTGCATTATTTTATTAAATTTATTTGATGTCTAAATAAAGATGAAAATCCTGTCTAATGAGTTCCGAAAAATCTCAAAATTTCCAATAAAATGTAGAAGAAATGCAATTAGTTTCCTATTATAATTGAACTGCTATAAGATAAATTGCATTATATTTCTAGAGCAGATTGAAGACATTCTTTTAATTTCTAAATACAAATAATTCTCTTGCTTTATGACATCATACAAAGTATAAATATTGTACATAAATTAAAAATTTTAAGGATGGTTAATGACATTATTACTTAGAAAGCTTCTTAAAAATTTATTCAAATGTGTTTATAAGAAATTCAAAAATTCATTCAAAAAATCAAAAATTCATTCAGTTGAGATATATAACATATTTATTATAAAAAAATATGTTTTAAATTTAAAAAAATAAGCAGATTTGTTTAAATATATTAATATGATTTTAAAGTAAATATTTAACTCATATACACACACTTTCAATTAACATTAAAAGTGTATTTGAAGACACACTTTCAATACTCATATACACTTCATTAATATTTAAATTTGAAACTGTAAAACTAATAAAAAAATTTAACTGTCTTTCATGGATTGACTTATTCCATTCGTATCTTAAATTTTACGTAAATTTATGTTTCAATAATCTATTGTCCAATGTAACATATATTTTAATTAATGAATTTTAATTAATTAATTATATAAAAGAGATTAAAGTTCTACCCATTTTTCAAGTACCTCTTGCAATTAAATTTTTTAGCCATATTTGATGAATTAGAATGACTGCAATCCAAAGGAAATTAAAGAAATTAATATATATATATATATATATATATATATATATATATATATATATATATATATATATATATATATATAATTTCTTTTATTATATAAATTTATATATATATATATATATATATATATATATATATATATATATATATATATATATATATATATATATATATGTATATACTTTACATGTTTCTCACATTTATCAAATTTAAAACTATAGTGAAAGGTACTCTGTCAAAGGAAATTAATTTGTGGCAGAAATTTATTTTTGAAACATTTACTTTATTGATTTATTTGGTTACCTTAAGAAAAACTTCCTGCGCACACTTTTTAATTTCAAACAACAGAAAATATGAATTATCATTATGTTTCTTTAATCATTTGTTAATATAAATTAAATTTTCTTGTTAAAGAAAATTCTTTCTAAATCGTATCATTTTAGAATTATGTTTCGACAAAAAGGGAAAAAATATAGAATTTTCATTTTAATCACCCTAAGTGAAAATGTATCACATGTTATTATATTTTGTGTCATATTTTAGTCAAGCAGAGTTTTATTTTATCAGTTCCTTTTTAATAATGAAGTTGGTAATTTATGTAACAATTCAAGAAGTAAATGCTGAGTGCTTTTATTTCATATACAAGTACAGAAAATATCATATATTTTAAAATTGTTTATGAAAATTCTTGCACAAAATGTTTTTTTTTAATTAATTCTTGATGAATTCGATAAGATTTTTGCTATAGAAAAGATTGGTAGTTTTAAATGACTCTGAGATGATAATTTTAATCATATTATGCAACCATATTCACAAAGTACCTGCCCTAGTATATTTTACAAAAATAAAATATTTCGACTCTACAACAAAATTAAGTTATTTGATCATGAAAGAGCTAAAGATTTAAAAGGCATAATGATAACTTGATTGAGAAAAAGTAAAACAAATAATTTTAGTTCTATTTATTCAAATTAATATTCTCAATGATGATTTAATAACATAAATTATTTTTTAATAATACACTAAAACTAATAATTTTAAAAGAATTATTCTTTATTGTGAAATATAAAGAATTTGATTTTAATAATAATTGGATTTTCAGCATATGATAATTTCAATTAATGACAAAGTAATTTATTATTCTCCAAATAAAATGGAATCAATTTATTTCGACTTAAAGAACCAGTATATTTAGTGAAATATGTTCTTACAACAAACAGTATTTAAATTTATAAATCTGTTCATAATTTGAGATAGATTTTACAATAAAAATGAATGAATAATTTTAGTCAATATTAACTGTTATTTAACTAAAGTAAATAAATTATTTTATTAAAATGAAGTAAAGCTTAATACCTAAAATTCTGCGAATTTGTTTTCACTTCATACAGAATCCTTATATTTACTTTTAAAGCCTATATTAAATAAATACGTAATATTTTGATTATTTAACATTTTATCAATTTATGATGTGCATTTAAAGATATATTTTTTTTATAATTTATGTATTTTAAGTGACAATTGCTGATAGGCGACAAAATGATTTATAACAACGTGTAATTTTCACATTTACAAAAAACTTTTTTTACAAAGTTTCTCTACAAACGGCTGAAAACATTTTGTAGAAACGATTCCATTTATGCATTTTTTTATTCTATAAAACATAAGTATAATAAATTTATTTTTTTATATACCTTTATAAACATTTTTGATTGCATATGAAAAAAAATGAAAATATGTTTTAAATGATATACTTACCCTATGTTTTCTATCACAAAAAATAAATAAATTAGGCAATTTACATTTTTTTAAAATATAAGCTAATTTTCTAATTACTGGTTGCACAAACTAATTTTGCACGCATATATTTTTATACTCATTTAAATTACCTCAAATAAATAAATTAAATATTTTTTTAGTTGCTAAAATTTATTGATTATATAATTCATTGAAATGTGTTAATATCTATATATATTTTTGCAAATTTTTCATATTTAATTAATTATTATTATTAAGTAGTTTTTATAATGAATTCATATTTATAAAAATATCACGACAGAGCATAATTATTTTAGTATAAAATTATACTTTCATTGTGGTTTGAGTTCATTTAGCTAAACTGAATAAAGACAAAAATCAATAAATTTCTATTTTATTAAATAATTTTAACTCAGCCTTAAGGTAGTACTTGGAGCATGTTTCTTTAGGTAGCAATTGTTTTCTGAAGGTATTGTTTGTTAGTAATACAATAAATTTGAAGGATTAATTATATTGAAATATTTAGTATTAAAGTTATGTTAATTAAATTTAACATTAGAGATAATTGTGATGTAATATGATGCATACAATCTTGTTTCATAACTTTTGTAATGCATATTTCATGGCTTCTATATTTTGTAGATCCATTTTCAAATAGCAATATACCATTTGCTAAAATAATTTTAAGTTGGATGTCTTCTTACTTTTACATAATTTTATTCTTCATATTTAATGTTTTGTGCATCATGTGTCGTAATTTTTATTTCATGTGTAATAGAAAATTCCGAATTCAATCTCAGTCAAAACCCAATAGCAAATGCTGGATTTGTCACTTTTGCTTCCTAAATGCATTTTTGTCTGAGTGTGTGCTTCGGAATTTTCTCATATTTTCCACAATTCCTCCTTCGGGATAAATTGATACATCCCATTATCTGTAGAAAGTCCTCCTTGAAAAGACGAACACTTTCGTAGATGCCTTACGATATTTTGCGACAATAAACTATTCACTATGCATTGTGCCCGATATTATTTTTTCCTAATGCCCGGCTGCCCTTAGGCCTTTGCTGTATTCAGCTCTTTAATGAGCACAATGATGACATCTCGTATGGTGGGGCACACAGTAGGTGTACCATCTTCACCTCGAAAGTGAAGTGATAAAGAAAGTCAAGCACAAAGAGAGGAAAAAAGCATTCATGCCATGAACACGATTTGAATTAGTGACCTATGTTTTGAAGTTAGGAACGCTAACCTCTCTGCCAATATTCGATCACCAAATACTGCCTTTAAGGACAAAAAAAAAAATTATGATAAATTTGTCGATTTCATGTACATAATAATGAGTTGCTATAATCGAAACAGCAATATAATTATTTTGTTATTTCTATGATTCTTTCGTGTATCAATATTCATTTCGATTAATCATGAAATTGACAATAATATAATTCTGGCCCACATTTCTGGTTAAGTTATTTTTACTCATATGATATATTATCTTATCTTAAATATATATAAAATACAAGTATTTCTTAAATAAGTTTTAAATAAATAACTCTCACTTGTTTTAATGATTAGTGTTCTTGCATTTGTTTCACCAGATCATGGGTTCACCATATTGGGATTGGTTGTTTGTATTGGTTTTGAATCCACTTTAAAACGTAGGTCCTTGAATAATTAGTCCTAGCGTGCAAAAACTGAACGTTGAATGACAGAGAAACCAAATTACAGGTAAATAATTTAAATAATATTTAAGAAATATATATATATATATATATATATATATATATATATATATATATATATATATATATATATATATATATATATATATATATATATATATATATATATATATATATATATATATATATATATATATATTATATATATATATATATATATATATATATATATATATATATATATATATATATATCATATATATATATATATATAATATATATTTAATTGTATCCTTGCATCATCTACAAGCATTGTATCAGATAAGTAAATGAAATCGGTGACTACCAGACAAGCAATTTTCTAAGGATTATTTCTCAGAATTTGTAATTTGAAGTGTTACATCGTAATATGGAATGATTATGCATTGTGTGTTGTATAACAGAGAACAGAGAAAGTGAGTTAGATATTAAATGCGTTAATGAGTAGTTAAGTCTGTTTTCTAGTGAAATATCTTGCTTGGGATTTTATATATATTTCATTCTTCTAGGACTAGATATTCCTTACATTGAAACAGTTGTTTTATTCGATTATAGTTAGGCTAGTATCCAACTCAGTAGCATTTTTAATGCATAATACACCTGATTTTTTATTTTTTTTATTCCATAGCTTTCTACTTTTTATCATCTGAATTATAGCTATAGTTAACAACTTAAGCAAATTAATAATTAACATTAATTATTAAACAAAATATTCGAAGGTCACAAATTTAAACAATGTAATCATGAAGTGTAATTTTTATTTTTTCTTTCAGTTATACTTTAAAATTAGTAACACCGTATCATTTTTATATCAGTATTAGGTTTTCATTTTACATTCAGAAAGGTGCAGGATGAATAATGCCATTGTTTTTAATATTAAGAGAAAATAATTTATAAAATTGAATTTAAAATTTAACTCTGATATTAATTTTACAAAAGCAAAATTTATTTTATAAGCAAATAAATTGGTTATAATGTTCTGAAAATAATGCGTCCACAAAGCAAACACAAACAGTAGAAAAATAAATTAAAGCTATATTCTAGCATTCTTGCAACATTTAATTAGATCCACAAAGGTTTCAAAGAGGATTATTAAATTTTGCAATTACTTCATTTCCATCGAAATTATTTCAAATTGCGAAATATTTTTTTAATAAAATGCCTCTTATCTTTCTTTTAAATCATATTGAGTAAGAATATTTAATTAAAAATGGAATGATAATATATGAAAGGAAATTGTACTTTTATTGTTTATTTCATTCAATAAAAGTTTTGAGTTATAGAAACCATAATATGAATAAAGGAATTTCTAACAAAAAATAATTAGTTAGTTTATTGTAATATTTTTGCAATAACTAAATAATTTTTTTGGTATATAATAATTAATTCTAATATTTACTTAAACGTGCGCTTTGTAAAATGATATTAAGAAAAAATGATTAAACATTGTGAATTTAGTATATCTTGTTTAAGTACCCTTCAAACGCAATGCTGAAATATAATTTAATAAACAAATTTTAGTGAAAAATATTTATACGAGTTTCTAGGTTGATTAAAATTAATTATGTTTTTTTGCGAAGTTGTCGCTTTATTCTTGGTAATTAGAATCTTTAAATAAGCTCTTTTGTCGCGGTCTTTAAAATAACAATTTAAATTATCTTTTTAGTTTTAACAGTATATTATTTTAATAACTTCAGTATTTTTATTTTTAAGGATCATATTATTTTTTACAATCATCTTTAGATTATTATAAATGCTTAAAACCCTTAGTTTAAACTTTTCTTAATATATTTTATTTATGAGATATATTTATACAACAAAGTATTTTTTCATTTGTTTACGAATAACTTTTTTTCATGTATTCTTATTTAGAATCAGTACAATTAAAAAATATGGAGAGTGTTTGTTTTTATAATAATATTTAAGTAGCTAAAACTTTCATTGTGTCAGTTTAAATGAGAAATAAATATGTTTTTTTGTTTCTCCTCAAATGATATAATAAATCAGAATTATTGTGAAAAGTAAAATAATTTTATTTGCGTGTGTTTCAACCAGTTTCAATATTTTTATATTATCCTGCCCTAAGAAATGCAAAGATAACACTATTTTCATGCAAATAGATTTCAAAGAATTATACTCTTTCAATTAAATTTAATATCTATTAACAGATTCATAGCTATAGCTTGATTTATAAGTAATTAAAATATGCTATAGCTGGTATATCCAACTATTATATAAACATTTATATTAATTAAAAATATTTAACTTAAAATTGTTTAATAATAAACTATTTTTTTAAACTCATAAACGTGTATTAATTATTATTTCGATTCATTTCAATTTTTAAAATGAAAAAGTAAATATTTTAAAATAAAATAAAAGCTGTAATTTTAATATATTGTTGGCAATTGAATTTAGCATCTATGAAAAATGTATATGAAATTTTTTTATCAATTGTATATATAACACTATAGAATTTTTTTAAAATAGTGTATCAATAAAATAAATAGTTTTCTAAAAATAAATTAAAATCTCATTATCATTAATAAGTATATTCAATAAAAACCAACAAACTTATAAAGCATTGAAAGAAACTGGTTAAAATATTTTACATGATACAGATATTTAACAGCTCATATTCTTTCACAAATTCTGACGTTATGCCAGTTGTAAATACTATGCAATATATTGTATTTATGTCAAAGTATTTCGAAACCAAAAACTGCAATAGTGATTGCATTTCTTACTCTGAGAGAGATTAGTTAAACCCTATAATAATATGATTACCAAAGTTTTATTCTAAATGCTTGACTAGCAATAACTAATAATAATTGCTTTTTTTCGTTTCGGAATACCTATACTTAAAGTTTGATTACTTTATAAATATAATAAAAATCAAATGTGTTACATTCCTTTTCTATTACAACAGATACTATATTTAAATTTTTGCGCCTTTTATGAATTTAATAAAATAAAAAATGTAAAAGGACAGTGATAATTTTTATTAAAATGTCGTAGCGTATGCATTCCAAGTTTTCCCTTAAAACCCAATTTAAAAACTGCTTTTTCGACACATTACATTTTAGTCAAGAAAGTATTAAGCATTTTATTAGAAATTAATATTATTTACTCAATATAATGATATAATATCATTTATTTAAAATTATATCATTTTTTCAAAATCCTTAAACTGCTTGATAAGTATCAATATTTAGAGATTATTTACTTTTTCTATAGGTATATGAATTCAGAAAAACTAGTAAATTCTTATTCTAATTATCTTATTATTCGTAATATATGAAATTTACATTTTTATTATTAGATCTTTTTTTTAATCTACTATCATTTTATATATAAAATAGCTAAATGGTATATATTTTTATACTATTTTAAAGTTAATTGCTATTTTAAATTATAACATGAAATAGAAAAAATTGAATATTTTCATTAAATTATACAATAATATTTATATTATCTTACATAAATATTATTTTTTATCGTCTGATATCAATCCCTTAAATTTTAGAATTTAAATTATTTAAATCCATGCACAAGTTTAGAAAAGCCAATGAATCAGATTTTTTTATATTTTTTTAAGATTAGTAACAACATAAAAGTATTTCCATTTGCAGAATTTTTATGACATTGTACACTATTTTGTAGCTACAGCAAATTGCATTTCTTATTGATGCATTAAAAATTATTTTTAGCAACTATATAGTGTGCACTTTAAAATAATAAAGTTAAAAGCAAAAAAATAAACATTTTACTAAAAATTTATTGAACATTTAAACATTTACAAGCAAAATTTTTTGTCGAAAGTAAATTTCGACGACATTACAATAAAAGTTTTTGCCAAAAAACATTTAAAATCAAGTTATTACATACATTAGATAATAAATTGCATTTATTTTTCATTGTTATAGAAACTTCTTCTCTTGAAAATTAAGTAATTTCGTATACCTTTATGTCAAGAAAAAAATTTGTTTTCTCTAAGGCATAGATTGTAATTTCTTTAAAAGCATCTCTTGATGATACAAAAGGAATTTTTTCCTTCGAAAGATCTGATCAATTTCTTGAGGTTAACATAGTTAACTGAATACTAAGATCCAAAAACTATCTGTTGCTTACATGAACAAAAAAATTAAAAAAAATTAATGTAAATAAAAATAATCAATAGAATCACATATTAGGAAAATGTATCAAATGAGAATCATGCATTGCATGATTAGTAAGGAAATTTATATTTAAAAAGTTATATATATATATATATATATATATATATATATATATATACATAAATTTCTCTTAGAGCAATCTTCGCAAGGAAAAATTCATATTTAAAATAATATTTTATTTAAAAATTTTAGGCTTAAATTATTTTCAAAAGAAAGTATGAAAAGGAAAAACATATTAAAAAGTTATTGAATGGTAAACATTGAGATTATATTGCTTTAAATTAACAAAATACGAAAAGTTATTAATAAAGAATTCGTTATGTAAAATAAAGTGAAGTTTTAATTTAAAAGATTGGCAAAGTTGCAAAAAATTATTAATTTCATAGAATATTTTTATAATCATGATATCCATGAGATTGCTTTTCATAAAATTATTTTTAATATTACTCAATAATACAAATTATTATATTATTAGCGATATATAAAATGTTAAAATCACATAATTGAATGAAAAAATGTTGATAAACATTAAACATAAAATTCTATGATCTAATAATAAACATTAAACATAATCTAATGATAAACATTAAACATAACTCCAATATGTGCTCAAATATGAAAATAAAATAATTATATAATTTAAATACTGTAATGAGTATCTTAAGAGAGAGAAACTATATGAGTTAAAATATGAAATGCTGAAAAAGTAGTTTTTTAAACTATAGTGCACTGTTATAACTTTATATCGTAATCATTACATTTATTATTTTATAATTGTTTTATAGTATAAACAATTATGGGAAAAATATTTTATTACGAATGAAGTTTATCATTTTTTGTTTATAAGTGAGGTGACTACTAAATGAATGTGATTAGAAACAATTAATGGTATTTTATTTTTATTTGCAGAAAAAGTCATCTCAAAATTTAATAGTGGTAAAAATAGTTTTCTTATTGATTAATAAAAAATAATTGACTCTAAAATAATAAAAATATAAGGCTTGCATTTGTGAGTAATTTTTAGATCAATTTTTAAATTAAAACAACAACAAAAACATAATTTTATGCATTATCAATTTTAGAGTTTTAATTCTGATTTCTCATAACTGAAAAGTATTAATCTAGAAAGAAATTATCAATCATTCCTCAAAATTAAACTTAAATATGCTCTAAGGTCTCTATTACAAACTTCAACATAATGTGTTGCATTATCTTTATAACCAACAATTGTTATTTATTACAGAATTAATCAAATCTAGATTATTTAAATTATTATGAGAAAGATGTGAGAATTTTTTTTAATTCCTGTTTATGTTGTTAAGGATTTCAAACAGATATCCCTGAGTGTATCATAAGCACTGCAGACAAATTATTTTAAGCTGTTTTATTTCACATAAAAAGACCTTATTTGAGATACGTATCAAACAATCTACATTTAAATGTAGATTTGTAATATGATTTCTTAAATATTGCTTGAATTTAAAAGAATAATTTTTTTATAAAATAACTTTAAATGTTAAAAAATGTATCTTTTCCTGGCTAAATACATGCTAATTATGCTCTGAATTTCTAATGAAAGCTTAATAATATTCATTGAATATTTCGACTTGTTTTATAAT
Source organism: Latrodectus elegans (assembly GCA_030067965.1). Taxonomy (NCBI): domain Eukaryota; kingdom Metazoa; phylum Arthropoda; class Arachnida; order Araneae; family Theridiidae; genus Latrodectus; species Latrodectus elegans. The sequence continues at coordinate 7,636,793 of CM057822.1, read as the reverse complement.
TGTTTCTTATATACGTTTGCTTTACTTAAATTACGGAATTATAGAATTGCTGTTTTTTTTATCTTTTTATCATGAAGCAATTGTCTTATATCCCTCCAAAAATTATGTTATTCTTTCTATACTTTATGCTACTTATTACTTCCTTTATGCCACTCATTACTTCCCTTATTGGGACCTTTTTTACTGTGAAACACGTTTGGTATGAAACCCATAACAGTTATGGAAGGGCTGTTTTCTCATTAACCTAAAGCCATATCGAATAATGGAGATAATTTTAAGAACATTGCAGACAATTCCTCTAAATTTGACTTTTATTCTAAAGTCAGAACGATATTGATAGAATTCGGTGGGCATCCTTCTGCATCTAGAACTATATGGAGAAAGATGGAACTTAATGGACACAAAAAACATTTACATCCATTGTTAGTACAAGGTTATGTGGAGAAGCCAGTAGCAATGCCTATTGCAAGGGGTTAAGACTTGCAAAGTCAAGTGCTCATATATGAAGTATTATGAAATATTATGCACCAGGTCATCATTATCCGATTTTTTAAGGCGTTATACCTCCCTCTATATAACTGATGCCTCTTTTGATCATTACAAGATCATGGTGAGGCCTTTGTGCTGGTATTTGTCTATAACCCGGCAATGTCAGTGGAATCATATGTTGCGTCATCACAGACAACTATCATGGTTGCATCTTGGCAACCATCAGCTAGATAGAAGCATTCATGTGTAGAATTCAGCTATGTATCACGATTTCTCTCGTGAACCGGATCAATATTGCATTCAGGTCTAGCGAGATTTAGACTGATTGTTTTTAATGTTTCTTAAATCACAGAGTCATAAAACCATTACATCTGATCCATTGATGTGTGATGATGTCTTTTGCGAAACAAGGATGTCCTTAGTGTTATATTGTATAAAATCAATATTTAAAAATCCCGTTAATTTCATCTTTAATCCAATTACATTATACTTAACGTAATGACTTTCTATAACAAATTTTAACAAATTCCTCAAAATTCGGTATTTATCAGATGGATTGATTCAGTTCTTTAATACTTTTCCGTGGCTAACAAGATCGTATAAACTTTTTAACGATTAAGATGACTTATCACTATTGATGAATGATTAGCAGAATGTATCATATCTATACCGGGACTATCTTTTTCATTACTTATCAGGGTAAACGGAATAATTTATTACTTAGAAGGGGAGCTTAACAAACTATTGATGAAACATTCAATGTGCTATAGTTTCCCACTGATTGGTTCAATGAACTTGAAGCTTTTGTCATTTCATCACCTGTACTTGATCCATATTATGAATTTTAATTCTAAAAAACAGTAAATTTCTAATAGATATTTTTTTTAAAAAAAGGCGTGATACTAATATATATATATACTAATATATATACATACTTATATATATATATATTATTTGAAAACTATGTATGTACTACATAAATGAATAGAAAGCTTAGAACAAATTTTGACCGAAATCATGTTCATTATTCCTTTCTCATTATTGTCAGTAAAAAAACAATTTCAAATAAACAGAAAATAATGAGTGGTACAATTAATTTTATTTGAACAATTGCTTTGTCAAATTGTTCTGTAACTTAATAGACTTAATAACTTGCATTATTCCAAATGCTGAGTGAAATTATTTGCCTATTATGTTTTATTGAATATTAATATTTACAATTGCAGTAAATACAAGAACTTCAAAATCAACTCAAAGCACGACTTTGTTTGTTGACTACAAATTTTTCGATGCATTATTCATATCAACAGTAATAAATAATTTATGCTTAATTTTTCATTTAATATCAAGATGCATAAAATTAATTAAATTTTAATGAGAATTCTATGAAATATAGTAATTTTTGTCTTGAAAATATTTTTATTAATTACCTTAAATTATATATAAGTTCAGAGATTAAGAAAGATTCCCGTTTCTGATATTATTATAATGTTTTAAATAAAATTTTAAGAAAATTAATTAAAACGATTATTTTCGTGTTTAATACGTCTTATCGTTTTTAAAATTTTTCGATAAATATGAATTCATTTATTTACAACAGTTTTAATTCTAAATTACTTCATTCTAAAATTATCTGTCTGCACAAATAATCTATAATCATCTATTATAATTTCAAAAATGTAATTAAAAAATTTATTAATCTTAGCATTCACTTTCTTTTGAGAGTATTTTTCTCATTGATATCTATTAAAATTCATAACTAAATATCAACAAATTAATTGAAAATCATTCCAAAACTGAAGTTTATAAGGGAAAATAAGAATTAAAACTTACTTGAAAAAAGTGGAATATAATCGGTATAAATATCCCCATAAATTTAAACATAACTTTTAAAACGTTTTACATATGATTTATTTCGCAAATTGCATAAAATTATTGTTTCATAAATCATTTTAAGCGTTTAATTTTAAAGAAATTTAAATTAAGTAATATCAAGAAAAATTACTTATAAAAATTACTTACTGAGATTATTATTTTTTTGTACCAAGTATTTGTTAAAGTTTATCGGAAATCATCTAAAATTAAATAGTGAGGAAAAACGTAAAGCTTCCTAAGCAAATGCACACACACACATCTAAATAAAAACTACAGTTCATTAAATTTTGAAACTTAAATAAATAGTTATTACATAATCTAATTATTGAATCTAACATTGGCTTATAAAATCATAGGATTTATAAAAATGTCTTCATTCATTTTAGAAACAATTTAAGTTTTGATTCCGATATTTTCTTTCACATAACTAGGAAAGTTTTTAAATTTAATAAAAGTTAGATTTTAATAGAATTAAAAAACAATAAATATATGTATATAATTTTGATATAATAGGTGTTTCATATTTTAACTTTATCAATGCTGAATCTATTATCACAATTTCTATTCTGAACTTTTTAAAATGTTGTGTATTTAAAATAAAAAGTCTATATTAAAAATGTAAAAATGTTGACATTAATAAACTTAAAAAGTATAAATCATATTTTCACAAATTACATGGTTAGGTATTAAAAATTTGATTGTTTTGATTGTTTATAATGCATACTTTTGTTAATAGCATAATCAGAGCGTAATGTAATGTAATCAATGGTCAGAACGGTTCCAAACATAATGAAAGTAAATTCCCTGAAACATTAAACTAATACTATTCACACAAGATTGCATTTCATAATTAATATGGTTTCCAAGTGAATTAAAATCATGCTTACATATTAAATTAAAGTCATCAGACCAATTAACCAAAGGATTTTCGTTTAACGTTCTCTATAAAGTATACAATATTATGAGACAATGATATTAAAATTTAAAATAACTTAAATACAAATTATGAAAAATTTCATATGAACATCAGAATTTTTGCTTAGTTATTAATGTAACAAATATTTTTTAAATAATCATGGTCCAGTATTTATAATTTTTTAATAATATTTTCGATTAATTATCATCAGACTGCATGAATGAGAAATAATTTCAAACATGAGTTTTTACAATAAAAAATTATAATATTCATAAAAACGAATGAACCTACCTTAGCCTTGGGAGTCAACATTTTGAGAGTTAAATTCGAAATTAAATGGAAGTTTAAAGCAAAATGCACCAAATACTTTAGATGAATGATAAGGTTTTGAATTTTAAAAGTAAAATAAGTAAAAGTAAATTAATTTTATAACTGTGCTCATATTAGTTACGTTCAGAATCATTGAAAAAATTTTAAAATATTTCTTGATAACATAGTAATCATTTTTAAGAATGAAATGTTAAAGGAATGTAAAATCTAAAATCAAAACTAAGGATTAAATTTTTCTCTAATTTTTTAAAATAAAGACGAAACGAGATTAATTTTCTTATACGCTAATTGGTAAAATTCCTAGCACGTTTTTACAATTATTTTTATACACCTTGTACACATAACTAATTAGGAAGCAGAAAATAACTCTTGAATGTAATTTACGTTTTAAATACTATTGAAATTTTAAGAAATTACAAAATGAAATATATACTTAAGTTTTAATTAAGCAATTGCGAAATGCATATATTTTATAATCCTAAAATATAAAACACTTGCCAATTTTGAAAGTAAAAAAGTGCACAAGATCAATTATATACTTAAATTTTAAATCCAAATTATCTTGACACCCAATGAATAGAATCACTATTTTAGAAGAAAAATCATATTTGTATCCAATGAATATATGTTTGGAATTAAATCATATTATTTGAAGTAGCAAACTTATTTTTTTTAACACCAAAGAGATATGCCATAATATCTTTATATAATCATATATTTTAAATAATAATCTTTCTTAACAATGACAGTATTAAGCAAGTTTATTTCTTATAAGAAATTAAAAAAATATTTGTATTAATACAAAAAATATATTTCATTTTTGTTATTTCTATTAAAAAGTTAAAAATTCACAGAAAACGTAAGAAAAATAAGAAATTTAATAAAATAAAAAATCAAATTTATAATTATAATTCCATTTAAATAAATATTTCTCAAATGGTAACCCAGACCAGATTCAAATGGCCTATCTGTTTTGTACGCAATTCTCTTGTGTACAAAACAAGAGAGCTATGAGAATTTTTAGATGGGAACATTAATATTAACATTGATCAATGACTTTTTACACACAATTTTGTATGTCATCATCCTACCCATCAAAATTATATTGACTACATTCAGTAAAGATTATATTATATTTGCAAGATAGAATTTTACAATTGTATTTGAGATTTGAATTTTTAATGTTGAAAAGTTTTATGATCAATTGTATTAAATATGTTTTTAGTTAAATTAGTTTTTAATATTTTTTACAATTCATTAAAGAATTTCAATCCTTCAAGCTGAAGTGTGTAGTAATACTATTTCAATTATATCTTTGAAAATACAACCTTTCCTACTGAATTCAAATTAAATTTATATATTGAGCTGACAATGCACTTTTCTTTTTCTTAAAAACTGCTTATAGTTTCCTTGATTTTAAGGAAAAATAAAGAAATAAAATTTATGGAAAGGTTTTACACCGGTTTTTACTGAAAATTGATTTTTGATATTTAGTTATACAAAATTATTTCTTATACATTTTTTGACATTCATTTAGTTTCTTCAAAACAATATGCTTAGTTCATTTTCATCAGAAAATTCTAAGCTTAGATATAAGATGATAATTGTTTTGATGCATGTATTTAATATGCTCTTAATATAAAATTATTTGTTATTACCTTTATCTTCAAATATGAATTAATATTAATTTTTAATCTACTTTTGCTTTTCGTGTCAATCTACTACACAGTAAATTAGATGATAAGAATATTCTTATTCTTTTCAAGTTAAATAATCAAATGATTTATAAAAACTAATAATGATTAAAAGTTTGATAATTTTTATTTAGCTATTTTGTACAAGTTAGAAAATATAAAAAAAGTATTTAGTGTCCCATACTCACTTTAAATCATGAAGTATTACTAAATAATCATATAATATATGATAGTTGAAATATAAATCTACAAGAAAATAAAATTTTATATAACTTATTTTCTAAATCAATGTTGTCTTGAGCGTGAGATTAGCAGTAGAATGAAATTCATTAAAACTTGATTAAAACATCAATTAATGCAATTGTCTAAAACATCAAACAACATTATTAAATCATGAGCAGGTTTGATAAGTTAAGAAAGGTGTGGTTAAGAGTTTCATATAAATTAATAGCAAAACTAATTTTTTATCCAAGAATACAGAATCAAAATAAAATAAAGAATAATTTTTTTAATTGATAATACATATATGCCTCAACAATGCAAATTTCCATCATATTCATGTGTTACGATTTGTTATCAGGAAAAACGTGTATTATAACCATTGAAAGAATATTATAATAATTTGAAACATAAATAGATAATATACCCACATTTTGTTATTAAGTGTTGTCAATGAAATTTAATTGTTTTAAAAACAAACAGAAATTTAATCAAATTGAACAATTTGAGTTTAAAAAAAATGAAATCTTTATTTTGCGTGTAACGTAAAACAAATTATGTAGAAACATTTTTTAAGCTATCACCTTGCCATAAAATGCCAACTTTGATTGCAAAATTTTCATGTTCAACTTGTCTAACGTAGATTTTTCAATTTAAAAACCTTATTTTTCTTAAATTCATTCTTCTAAATAAATATTTTCTTTTCCTAAGAAGAGCCAAAATATGTCGACTTTGATTAAACATTTTAAGCTTTCTCTTCTTGTTTCCAAATAATGCATGGAATGAAATAAAGTATTTGAAATATTAAATTGGAAAATACAATTTAATAAGAGAAAGTATCATGATGCACAAATCATTATTAAATCCCATTCAATACTTATTTGTGCAAATTAAAAAAAATGGTTTGGTCCCTTAAAACTTAAACTGTCGAAAGGTGTACGAACAACTTAATAAATATGTTTTAGATATTAAACGTGCATATGACTTGTTAAACATATTCTAAGCAAACATTATCTCTGAAGTTTTGAACAAGCTTAGAAAACATCTTCATAAATTGGAATATTTTTGTGAAGTGAATATATTTTATTCTATGCAGATAATATTCGTAGAAAAACAGATTACATGTAATATTCATAAGGATTAGAAAATCTCTCCTTTCTATAGTCAGAGAATTATTAAATATCAATAAAATTTGAATATAAGTGTTAAAGGTTTTACATTTATACTTATGTTTAACCTTCTCTAAATTTATTCTACATAACATTTTAATATAAAGTAAATATTCAGTGAATAAAGTTGATACAATTAATTGTATCAATTAACAAAACTATATAAAATTTATATTTACTGAGATTTCATATTTAAAGTACAGATTAGTGTTAAATAGATATAATTGTTTGCAGATTAAATCCAATAACCATGCTTAAAATATTGACATTGAAATGCTTCAATTTTTCAGAACATTTTCAGTATAATTAAGTTCAATTGATGAAATGTGTGTATGTGTATATTGCAATTTCCTTTCTCGCGAAATTAGCAAGCAACTGTTTAATATATTTATTTCTAGAATTATTGGAATACTGTGAAAATCACAAAATATCCAAAGTTTTCATATCTTTTCTACTCCCTTAGTTAAAGTTTCGACTTAGTTATGTGGAATTGTTTCCGTATATACATGTCTTTACGTATTCTTACTTCATGGTTTAAAAAACAAAATGTTTAATAAAACTAACATTTCATAATGTTTAATAAAACTAACAACTTAAATATTCAATGTTAGGACTAATGGAATAGAGAGTGCAGAAATACAAAAATATGTAGCGGTATCTTAAATTCATCAGTTATTACTTCATATTTTCAACATATTTACGTTCAACCGATTTCAAATGGACATGCTTTTCGGTTTTCTTGTCACACAATATTGAAAGAAAAATATTTAATCATATTCATTTCTAAGAGAAATACATTACGCTGAGAACAATTACAAAAATACGAATAATTAACTATGGTCTTCGTAATAAATTCAACATCGTGGAGATTTTAAAGTAATTGAGCTCATCGAAATTCTTACAAAAATATAAATCTTGTCTATTCTCATAATTTTAGCAAAATAAAGTGATTTTCTCGAGTTGAATCTAAATTTAAAGGAATCGGAGAATGGAAAAATCTTCAAAAACTGTTTATTAACAATCACAACATTCGGAACTTTCTTGAATGCGATTAATATCAATTGAGTTTTTACGCGTACTCTTCAGTTTACTTATCTGATAATTTCAAAACTTAAAACAGTTTGTCATTCAGTAAGTCATTTTGCCGAGAAAAATGGAAACAATAACTAAATACAGTAAGATTTGTAAGTGCATTCTAATACATTTAATAACTACAGTGGTGGCGAAAAGTATTGGCACATCTAGCATTTTGCATATTTTAAATTTATTAAATAAAACAACTCATTCAATTTAGAATAAACAAATTGCTTATGATTAACTGAAATAATGTGTATTTTACAATTTTTTTAAATTTTTAATAATATACGTAAATATAAAAAAGAATACATAAATCTACTTGGAAAAAAAGTTTTGGCACATTTTCATGATTTGATGTTAAACAACGCTTAATTTAATTTAATATTTAATAAGAAGTTCATTTGTATCAATAATGGCTTGGAGACGCCTGGGCATTAAACCAAGTTTTGGATCAAGTCTAAGCTTATTTTGCCCCAGTCTTCAGCCAAAAGTTGTTTCAAATGATTCCTTCCTGCAATGTGGTGTTTTTACAACATCACATCTAGAGAATGCCGTAAATTTTTAATTATATTTATATCTGATGATTGGGGAAGAGTGTGAAGCTGTTTTGGTAGATTGTACAGAAACCATTCTTTGGGTCTGAGTGCAGTATGTTTTGGGAAGTTGTCCTGCTGAAACATATAGTCTCTTTGAAGTCCCATTTTTGTAACACCTGCTTTCAGATTATCGCGTAAAATGGTCATGTACCCTTCTACATTCAAATTGCCTTCAATAAAAACAAAGTTTCCAACAACATTATATGAAACACATCCCCACACCATAACATGCCCACCTACGTGCTTTACATTAACAATCACTTTTTTCTTAACTCTTTGTTTTAACTTCGCCAGTTTGTCCTTTTACCATCAGAACCAAACACATTAATCTTGCTATCGCTCGTGAAAACAACAGTTTTCCAAAAATCAAGAGGTTTGTTTACGTATTCTTTGGCAAAAGCGAGGCGTTTCTGAAGGTTTATTTCACTAATAAAAGATTTTTTTCTTGATGCTCTGCTATGTAGACCAACAGATTGCACTTTCAGCGACCTGTACTCCACAGAAACAGACTCGACCATAATAGCCAAATTTCTCCCGTAGGCATAATTATTTTTTTCGACTTCTTTCTTAACTTTCCTCACCATTCTAGCATTTAGCTTCTTTGGTCGCCTTGTGCGCTTTTGGTTTTCAACCGTACCACGTTCTTCATATCTTTTACACACATTTCTCACTGAGAAAAAAATTAAATGAGCAGCAATGTGTTTTTTCTTGATTTCGAAGCAAAATTATCTTTTCACGTGTGCCTACACTAAGTTCTTTTGTTTTAGGCATAACTAGTTAATTTAAATATTTATATAAATTTATACTCTTAGAAAATTTGTTCACAATTAATACTATGCATTATAGCTAAGCAATGAAACAAAACTAACTACAATGTTTGGAGAATACTTATTGTGCCAATACTTATTTTCATTTGACTTACTTAAACAATTTATTTTTTAAAATAAAATTGGTAGTTAAACAAAATTTTTTAGAACACATTTATATCAACGTAATTTTTTTTTTTTTATGTTGTGAAAAAATTATCAAAATTGCATGATTTTCTTAAGAGTTAAAAAACACATTGTTCCAATATATTTTCAAACCACTGTATGTTTAAAACAATTTATTTCAACTAATTTTATACGTGCGTTCCATTTTTTATTTCATATTTTCCAACAAAATATAATGCATTTTAAATGCCGATAATCTATTATTGTCGTAATTGCATAGTATTTTCTTTATAATTCAAAAATGTATTTAAATTAAATGATTCTTGCTAATATACTCGTTCCGATTCATATTCATCTTATATCTGTGGAGAAATATACTTGCATAATGTTGATGATTTATTATTTAACGAGTTTACAAAAATGTGCCAAAAGAATGATAAACATATTGATCTTCCTTTCAAATAATATTAAAATTATATAGCTCACAAAGTTATTGACTTCAACTGCATTCGTATTTACTTTTTTCAATTGTCTTATTTCCTATTTCAAGACTGTTTCAATAAGATGAGGTTAACGTATTCAATTTAAATTACTAATAACAATTACAAAAAATACTTATATAATAAAAATGTCATAGTAGATTTTTTTTGCATTTTATCGAAATAATTTAATTTAATTTTTCATTATTGTGTGGAATAAAAATTATTTTCCCCTAGATTTCATTTTTTTGGCAACATAAGTTAATTAAATCTGCTAATAAACAGACAATAATGTGGAGTATGAAACATTAAAGTTTTAAATGAAGACTTTTTATACATAGCAACTCTATCAATATAATTGAATACATTAATTTATCAAATTAATTAGCAAACTTAATACAGCAACTTCAAAACCAAAATATAAAAAAAATTGTAAATAATTTCATCACCGCATTTTTAATATACATTCCACATAATGGATATATACCTATTATACAAAAATTCTTGTTGAATTCCTTGGCGCAGATACTGTATATTCCAGGATGCAAAATTCAGACTTTTTATGCAATGAAAAAATGTTGATCACATATGTTGACGTGCGAGATGACGTAAATATCTCAGTGTCGCCCCATAATATAATTTTCTGTATAATTCTTATAGGTCTCTCCATATCTATGAAGTAATAAAGATCAAACAGCTAGATATATAAGAAAATTCGCCAAAAGTTTTCCAAGCTAAGAATTTGGCATCTTGGATTATACGGTATCTGTGTCAGTTGTTTATTATTGTTATCAGTAATACAGTAAGTGTGAACTTCTTAATCCATGTTGACAGGAAATTGTTTTCCTCATATTATCTCAGCTACCTCATATTCAAAACATAAAAATATAAAACAAAATGGAAATGTAAGCAACAAACACAAAGTATGCTTTTATACTACCTTATTTTAAGAGTTTGTTATACTTACTTATAATTCAGACATTTTAAAAGGATTCTGCGACTAAATAAACTCAGCTCGTTTAAGAAGACATTTTATAATTGGTTGCTAAAAGGGTTGCATGTTTAAACGATCAATGCTTTTGGCGAGACTTTAGAGCTATGATTATATTAATTATCCATCACAACATCGCTTAATGAAACTTCAAAGGCTTGACCGTACTTACAGAATATTAACCTTTATAAATTTTGCGTAAGAGGAAAATATGCATAATACAGATGTAATATGTTGTACGAATTAATTAATCCTTTGAATGTAGCATATCCTTTACTTGGATTCTTTCTTGACATCTAAAGATCACCATATAATAAAAAAGCTAAATTTTCAGTTATAATTTAAAAAGTCAACTTAATAAAAAATATAAGTTACTTTAATTAATATTATTGATTATATTTAAATCCACTAATTTAAAGAAAATAATAAGTATGTATATAATATATTATTTGTTTATAAGGTATGAAAATCTATAAGATCATTCTTAAATTTACATCTCATTTCGATTTGAAAATAGCCGTGTCTCTTAAGAAATGTTATAACTTTGCCATTAAATGAAAAACAAAAGAAAAAGAAATGTATGAGACCAATGTATAATTATTTACTTATGAATCAGAAACAATAATGATAGGTATGGCTTCTGAAAAATGTTTTGAAAGAAATACATTATTTTTGAATGATTTATTGTAATTTTTTATTGTAATCCAAATGCACAATGTCCTTTAAAAATATCTATCAATAAATGTTTTATATAAATTTAATAAAAATAAAATAAGTTCAAATGTGTTCAGGTAAGTTCTAATGAAAAGTTCAAATGTAAAAATAAGATGACCTTAGTAAATAAGATGACCTTAGTAAATAAATTACAAAATAAACTTTTTATATCGCATTATGATAAGAAAATTGAAAAATGAACATTTTATTAAAAGACATATAATATTTTTAAGCAAAAAATATTAATATTTTTTCAATTATTGATGTTATAAATTAAAAATTGTAATATGTGATAAAAACAATTAAATTTTTCAAAATTCATCATTTTGTAAGGAAGTGAAAAACATTATGTCGAATATAAGATTAACTTTAATGATTTTCTAAAAATATTGCTTAAACTGTTGCAAAGTATATATTAAGAATGGATAATTAGCAAAATTCTACAAACACTAACAATTACTCTGTAATGATTGATGAAAATAGATTTTCTAATGTTAGTAATAATATTAATAAAATAATTCTTATTACATTAACATATGTTTCTTATTAATAAAACGTGTTAATAATTTTAAAATGTTGTATTTGTTTATTTTCATCACAATATAGTTTTATAAAGATTTTTTCCAATTTCCTATAACTGTTATATTTGCCTACATAGGTTTAATATTTTTCTACATATACAAGCTTATTACTTAAAGCTTGATATAGGCATATTTACTTCCTGAAGTATGTATGAATATGTGCCTAATATTTTGAAATTTATAACAGTAAAATTTATAGAAAAAGATAAAATGTGAGATAGAAAATGTTGGAAAATATTCAATCTGTGAGCTGTATAATAACAAGAAGAAAGTTTTACACTCAAAAAATGTATTATTTTTAAAAGAAATTAAACAATAATGAACGACATATGTAGTAGAGAAAATCAATCTTCTGAGAAATAAAATTCATGTAACATTTTTATTGTAAGTTACTGGAGATGGAGTCTTATGTAAATTTTCAGGAAATTCATCTAATTTAATCCCCAAAAGAAATAATATCCGTAGAAACAGCGCACTGCAAGAAACTCGTAAGTATTATTTGGTATGCAGCTCTCCTATCGATTTGACACCTGACTGCTAAGTATTGAATTGTAATAAATATATTCATGATCAAAACTTTCAGAAGGTACTGTGAAAGTTTTTCTTCTTTCATGGAATCTTGTAAGTCTGAGTAGCAGATACGTAAAATTTGAATGTTATCCCTGATGTGGTACTGCATTCCTTACTAGAGTATTATTCACAAGAATACTGCTTTAACGAGTTCAATCTTTTTTTCTCTTAAGTATTAATACTTTCTATTCAATTTCATCTTCTAAAACATGAATAAATGCTCAGATACATTAAAATAAATTACATAACAATTGCATGCACATACACGCACTATATATATCTATATATATATGTGTGTGTGTGTGTGTGTATTGTTGTTGTTGTTGTCTTGTCCAAAAAAGTAGTACAATAGACCCAAAAGTGTCCAAGACAGCTCTGGCCATATTTGTAACTTCCAAGAAATACAGCTGTTGATGTAATTGATCGAGTAGGAACCTGAAGAGCTTTGCCAATATGGCAAGGCAATCAAAGATATGGTCATGTAAGACATCAAAGCCTGCACAGTGAAGAGAACTTCTGAAGCTTCTGATGGACACCAAGAGATATTTTCATTCCCTTGAGGTGTTTAGTCCTCAATCTGGCTTAGGTTCTATTGATATAGTGGTTACAGATCAGTGCACTATTGATGGAAGAGAAAGATATCCAGAGCCTTAGAGGAGGCTGCTCGCATTTGATAATTCCAAATTGTAATAATGCATACTTCAACAACTTTCATTCTGTCAATCACTACAATTACCATAATTAGATGTCAGACTTCATAAATAAAACACACACGTTAAAATCAATTGGAGCAAAGTATGTAAAATGTTTAATAATATGTAACACAAAAATTGTAATGTGCCTAATAGTAATTCACCCGATAAGAACACGCTTTTTGTAATATAAAGGTACCATCAGTAACCGGCTTATAAATTAGAAATTTCTATTTTTAATTTAACAAAATGTTATGCCCTGTACTAGTAATAAACTGTTGTTGTCTGCAGCAGTTTTCAAGTTTCTGACAGCTATTGATAATTCAAAAATGAAACTATGAATGAAATTTATTTCAACAGTGGAAATGAAGTGAGTTTATTGGATTTTTTTATATAAAACACTATAATTAAGTTATTCTAATTGTAATGTTGCAAAAGAGTATGCATCGCATTTTTTGAATGGTTATTTTATAACGAAATATTTTGGTGACTTCAATGTAAAAAATATACACAACTTTTGAAAATAAATTAAACTTATCATTGATCTATAAAAACAAAATAGTGTAACATTCCATTTTATTAAAATAGGTGGTAAATTCGTCTGATTATAAGTGGCAAAAAATAAAGCATGGCTAACTGCAACGTTTTAGAATAAAATTTATGTGCTATTTTTCGTACGCATTACAAAATTTTCAACAATATGAAATTGTGAATACTTCTGATGTAAATTTTATCACAACTGACAAATGAATTATTTTACTATTTTCTCGTGTATTATGCCAAAAATGCTGTTTCTCAGGCCGACAAAATAACATTGAAAAAGTAAATGCATTTAAAAATAATTTTATTTTTTTGTATGAAGTATTAATATTTCATACAGAATCATAAAGAAATTATAATGAGAAGCTGGCCGGAAACTTAATTTATATTTTGAGCATCATTAAAAGGGGAAAATTTATAATTCCCTTATTTCTTTATATTTGCTAAAAAAACTACTTTATATTCAGAAATATGACTAAAAACTTTTTAGATTTGGGTTATTACCGATAAACTGTTTTGATGAACAAAAGTTACAAATTTAGTAAAAAAAATCAATTTTGATAGAGGACAAAAAACGTGATTTATTTTTAATGAAAATTAGAGCTAACAATAAATGTGGAATATCCAGTGAGTTACTCATTTTATAAACAGATGAATTCTAAAAAAATGCTTATTTATATATAAGTTTAAAAATTTACTCTTCCAGTATCAAGTTATTGTTTTCAAGAAAAAATTCAAAAGGTTATCATTTGCATTTGTTTTGTAAATTTTAGCACATTTTATCCAAAACTAATTCTGTATATATATATATATATATATATATATATATATATATATATATATATATATATATATATATATATATATATATATATATAATATCGGAAATGGAAACAAAACAATTTGCCTAGATTGCTAATAATTATCTTCGAACCTGTTTGAAATTACGTTGTGGAAATTCCATCATTGTTCTAAGATTTCAAACATGGGGCAATCCCAAAATTTCCAAATCATATTTCCAATTTATTCATGTATTTTTTATTATACTTTTGAATCATATTTCTCTTTCTGAAACAAAAGTACACAAAATAATTTCATTATTGTTGCTGCATCTAGATAATTTGTAATAATGCTCTTCTGAAGTAAATATTTACTTAAATTGTTTATTCCCTTAATTCCTATTAAAATTTTGCATTAAATCATTGACTATTATATAAACCATTATGAGTTTGATATTTTTGTATACTTTATGTTAATTTATTATATTATGCAATTTTTAAAACTTCGGAAACTTATCAGGTTTTAGCTAAATTTCTCATGTGTTTCCACAAATTTTTAACCATTCCAAGAATACTTTAATTGCCTCGATTATTCATAGTTAAGTTAATTTCAATAAATCAAATATTTTTTTTCATTTTTCAAGTGTAAGTAAAATTAGAGAATATAATTTTTACTTCCTCGTAAGATATTTTCAGCTTATTTTGTAAAATTTTCCATTCCCATTTTGTTTAATTATTCTTTATTATCGAACAAACTATTGCTTAATTATTCGTATTTAAAGAAAATTTCCTTTTATTTTGGTTTCAATAGTATCCTTTCTATTCTTTTCATTCAAGAAATTATTTTGCTTCACAAATTTTGCTATTTATTTATCGCATTTATTTTATACGCTTTTAAATTACTTTTCACGTTTGAAGGAAAAAATAGAGAAATATATGTTTTCAGAAAAATCTAGTTTGAAATAATATACAATGACATGCCATATCAATTCACATAAATATTAAATAAAAAATATGATCGAATTCAATTGTTTGATAGTAAATCTATAAAAGTAAGTAATATTATATTAAGATTGTATACTATATGATGTAATAAATAACTAATATTTTTCTTGGATTTTGTGTCTTTAATGCTTCTGCATTTCTATTTATCAGAGTGATGTGATAATTGTGTATTGTCATTATACACAAATGTTACCAGGCCCGATATCATGCATGCTTGGGAGTTTTCCTTGTTCATTGTTCTACAACTCTTGTTTACGGTTTCTTCTCTATAAAAGCTAAAGAAGGAATTTTGTAATGAGTGTTTACAACAATCTGTTAGGCAATTACAATGACTTGTCAAAATATGATGACATCGCATTGTAAATTCGTATTTTGTTCGAAAGTTCAAAATGCACACAAAAATTAAAACGGTTTTCACTATTCTGGCTTTTTTTATCATATCGACAGATGCACATTATTTTTTTTTCTTTACATTTCAATTATATAAATAAATAATTTATAAAACACACATTATTTCATAATGTTACCAGAACAAATTTAAAAATTCACCAATAAAAATGCAATTAGAAACAGAGAAAAATTTAAAAAATCAAAACATATTATCCTTACATACGTTATGATTTTTTTAATATTCATGAAATAAAATTAGTAAAAACATTGTACTGTAATAAAATAAAAACAATTATGAAATTTAATGATTTTATTTTATGCAAATACTAGGCTTAATATAAGAATAAATAATACATGAGAAGTTCTATAAGCATAATATGTGATAGAAAAGCAAAAAAGATTTGTATGACTAAAAAACAAGTGGTCTTCTAAAATAAAATCATTTTGAAAGCATCAAATAACTCTACATTTATTTTCAAAATTACATATAAATAAAGAAGGAATTTAAAATAGAATGTTCATTTAAATTTCGAAGAAATGCATTGGCGCTAGTTCAATAATCTTTTTGGAAATTAATATGTGGAAAACAATGAGCTCTAAATATAAATTTCAGAGCAAAAAATATATATGAATAAAAACGAAGCGAAAAAAAAGGATTTGTTGCAAGATAAAAGAACAAAAATTATCGTTACTGACTTGAATCCCGACGAAAAAATAGGAAAGAAGCTATTCTCATTTTACTTCTTTATTAGATCAGTGCGGAGATATTAAAATATAGATCAAGTTACAGCAAGCGGAAACAAATATTTCACACTAAATGCGATACACAATAGCAAATAATTTGTAAGAGCAATTATATTTCTTTTCCATAATAAGTTTTTATTTTATATAAAAGATATAAATTCTCCTATTAAATTAAAAATAATTCATATATATATATATATATATATATATATATATATATATATATATATATATATATATTCGTATATATATATTTATATATCAACACAAACTCATTTTTTATGTAATGTACATCACCTAGTATGATTACAATATTTATAAAGTTAATTGTAAATATTTTATAAAAAATACGAACAAAAAAAGGGAACAGAAAGATTTTCTAATTTTTTTGCTCTGTCAAATATTTATATTATTATTGCCATTTTTAAAATTTAATAAATTTATATATATATTATATATATACTCTGCAAACACAAAGATGCCGAACATCCAATGAGCCGCTGCTGTCAGCCGTCTTGTCCAGCAGCGGCCCGCTGCTATTTGGCCTCATCGGCTCCGTCAATAAAGTGGTCATCGACATTGCTGTTGCGACGGCAGTATGGTCCACTGCTTGCCCAACGCGTGGCCAGCAGTGCCATATTGGCCGCATGTGAACCATGTAATTGGCCGTACCTGCCCATATACGGCAATCCATCGACCATTTGCCGTTTGGCCGACGATAGTTGCTTTCACTTTTGTAGGGCTGGTTATAGTTATTTATTTCTATAAAAATTGGATTCATTTTTATCTGTTAATATCATATATATTGTTGAAGTTAATATGGAAGCATTGGAAATTCAAATCAAATTAATACTGTATATATATTTCTTATTCTAAAAGACATAATTGTTATCCATGTATTTGTAAAATATCATTAAGTGTATATTTAGTTCTTTTTCTTAAAAAAAATTCTTATGGAAAAAAAATCTTATTTCACCTTGAGGATGCACGTAAAAAAGATTTCAGAAATTTATACACTGTTCTTAACTAAATGATTAATAAAATGTTCCGCAGTATATCAAAAATTATTGTATATTTAAATATTTTAGACACATATTACTCTTCTAACAATGGTATTACTCACTTTATGGTATTACTCATATCCAGAAAGACAGAATTGTTTTTCTACGTAGACCATTATTGTAGCAGCATTTTAAAGGAATTGGTTTCGCAACTTCTGCAGCATGACATAAGTATGTAGATATTTCCATAAATAAAAAATTTCTATTATATCCAAGTGAAAGCTAATTTGACACAAACGATTTTTTGCACAAACGGCATTTTAAGTTTAATCATTTTATGTTATAAATTTTAGTTCGAAAAACAACAAACAAAACCATGTTAGCTATAACAAGTGACTATAACCTCTGTATTTTCTGTAAAATAATCAAATAAACCTCACAACAAAACAGATATTGTGCAATTGAAATCAGTTAATAAACTTAGCAATATATATATATATATATATATATATATATATATATATATATATATATATATATATATATATATATATATATATATATGTTTGGAACATTAACCTAATTATGCTTACTATATTAAAATAATAATAAAACAAACATGAAGTTTACAATGTAATATTTTAAAACATTATTTGCTATCAATTTGAAATTGTATAGTGAATTTCAAAATTAGAAGTATTTCTGAAATCAAAACAAATAAACTTTTTTAACTATTTGTCATATCATACTCAATTTAATGGTATACCTTACTAAAGCGCGTCCCAAAAGTTTATAGACAGGTGTTTTTTTCAAGTGTAAGCGACCAATAAGCGAGTGCGAATGACGAAATAATTTATGCAAATACATAAAAGGTTAATTCAAGTAATAAAATTCTCAATCAACTGTGAAAGTTCATAAATTTATTTTTAAAAATTAAAAACGAAAAAATGATGTCCCAAAAGTTAATGGACAAAAGTTCTTTAGAGCTTTTTTTGGAAATAAAAATACAAATTTGCATATTCCACTATTTGTACACGTGACGTAATAGCTTCCTGAGATAAAAACTAGTGGGTGGTTCCTTTTTCAATTGATTGCAAAGATGCCTGCCAACGCGCAATTTACGAAAGCTGAAATTTACAAATTTATCGTTTAAAAGCTCGTGGGTTGAGAGCTGTAGATATTGCTAGAAAAATTAAGCGCAGCAAAGCTGGAATTTATCAAATCCTAGCGAAAGGTAACAACTTCGAACCAAAATCTCGTTCTGGAAGACCGAAAAAACAACAAAGAGGCAAGACAGAGAAATTGTGAGACTTGTTTCGACCGAAAATTTGTCTGTACGATCTACAGCCAAAAAATTACAGCTTCAGTATCGAAATCTACAGTCCACCGAAGGCTAAAAGTAAGTAAGTTTTAAAATATCATAAAATGCGACACACGCCAATGCTTACGAAACGCCATAAGGATGCTCGAGTTAAGTGGGCAGAAACTACATGCATTATAAGGACAAATGGCTGAGTGTTGTTTTAGATACGAAAAAGTTTAATTTAGATGGCCCCGATAAGATGGAAAGTACTATTGGCACGATCTTCGGAAGGAACCAAGGTCCTTTTCAACAGGCAACAAGGAGGGGGTTCAGTAATGGTGTGGGAGCCTTCTCCTTCAACAGAACAACTGATATTGCTTTTTGAACGGTCGACAATATTCTGATGATTATCAAGAAACTCTTGAAGCCCACTTACTTCCATTTGGGGAGTTGTTAGGGGTAAAAATAGGAATACCAACAAGACAATGTTCGATTCATGTGTCTAACTCCACTATGCAGTGGTTTAGACGCCACAATGTTAAAGTTATGGAGTGGCCAGCTTTAAGTCTGACCTGAACCCCATGGAGAACCTCTTGGGGAATACTTTCAAGGACGTTTACGACAAATGGGCGCCAATTTGCAACAGTTCAAGATCTGAAGATGCAAATCAGAACAAAGTTGGTTTAATTTGAAGCTCGGAAATTCTCCAAACTCTTGTTTTAAGCATGCCTGATCTGAGTTTTTCAAGTGATAAAGAAGAACGGTTTAAAAATTTGAACAACAGTGCAAAATTAAATGAAAAAATCGACTTGTCTATAAACTTTTTGGGACACCAAATCAGAACTTTTTAATTTTTCACGAAATGTGATGTTTGTATTTTATTTGTATACAGTATTAGTATTGTATTGGTTTTTTTGATAATTAAAAATTAAAAAAAATTCTTGCAAAACGTTTCCTACTATAAAATTAAAAAAACACAGCAGTCCATAAACTTTTGGGACGCACTTTAATTTACTTTGTTTAAAATTATATTTAATTTATTTATTTAACCTCATTTCCTTAAAGGAAAAAAACCAAAAGTAAATAAACATAATTCTGACAATATTATATATATATATATATTAATAAATAAATATATATATATATATATATATATATATATATATATATATATATATATATATATATATATATATATATATATATATATATATATATATATATATATATATATATATATATATATATATATATATATATATATATATATATATATATATATATATATATATATATATATATATATATATATATATATATATATATATATATATATATATATATATATAGAGAGGATAATATTTTCACACACGCATACGCACGCACCTCATGCACATATATGTGTACAAATAAATTATTAAATTTTAATTGTATGTTAATGTGTATATATATATATATATATACACATATATATATATGTGTGTATATATATATACACACACCCTCACACCATTTTGAGGTTACAGAATACGATTTTGTGAGGGATGTGAGCATTTACAAAAGGTAGTAATAAAACTAATACTAAAATTGTAAGAAGAAAATGGAAACAAACATCTAAATTAACAAATGTCACACACACGCATGCGCACACACATGCACATATATGTGTACAAATAAATGCATGTACAGTAGTCACCTTGTAACACGGTACTCTTATAACGCATTTTCATATCACTCGTTATGACACTTGTTTTCCCTCATATAACTCTGACATCACTCACGTTATAATTGTGTACTGCGATTATGTTAATTGTGTTCTTTACATTATGTTAATTGTGTTTGCACATTATGTTAATTGTGTTCTTATAAAATTAAGTAAAATTAAATTGAATTATTTTGTTAAATTTATGTTTCTATCTTTTGAATTGTAAGAACACTGATTATATATATATATATATATATATATATATATATATATATATATATATATATATATATATATATATATATATATATATATATATATATATATATATATATATATATATATATATATATATATATATATATGTATATATATATATAATATATATATATATATTTATATATATATATATATATATATATATATATATATATATATATATATATATATATATATATATATATATATATATATATATATATACCATTGCGAATACTTTACAAACTGCATGATGTTAGACTAGCCTTTTATGGTTTCATAAAGTATCATTTGACAAACAAGAGCACACATTTGGTTCATAACATCTTTCCCTTAATATTCGTTCTAAGCCCCCTTTATCGATAAAAGTTAAACGAGAATCATATGTACATAATGCATTATATCATGTTACACGAGCACGTTTTACGGGAGCGCTCGTAAATTTATATAACACGTTTTCCTATAATGTTATAATGATTATTACTTTATACGTATATGATATACATCTATAAACTAATGTTTTATCTATTATTAAATTTGCGATTTAATTTTTGATGTGGATACTTCATAGTAAAAGTTTTGATTATGTTAATCATGAAATGAATCCACAAAATAGAATGATTTTGTTCCAGTTGCATTTTCTTCTAATGTCAAATGTTGTTTTCCAATTTAAAAATAATAATTTTCTCTTAAAAATCTATTAATTAGTTTCTTAAATTTATGATTAATATAATTTAAATATTTCTACGAAAAAAATAAAACAAATGCAGTTCTTATATGTAATTTTATATTTAATTTCACTAATTTTATTATCTTATATAATGACAGTTCAGATTGTTTTACTGTTTTCCTCATTATACCTTATCTTTAGCACTGTAATAATTTACTCAGTTATCACCAGTGTGTTGACGCATTTTTCAAAAAATCCTTGTGTACAATGACGTTGAATGTTAGCGCCATCTATTGTTTGCTGACGAAACAAAATATTCATACCAGCAAATATTCTACATTGGTATTTTGCACTTTAATAGGCATAATAGAAATTTTCCTATAGTTGGTATACAGACTATTCTCATCAAAAATATATTCAGTTTTAAGTAAAATTTAACATATTTAAACTAACGCAATATGATTATTGTTTCTATAATATCAAAAATTCAATTAAAATTTCGGACTAGCGTTTAGTTTTGAAAATTATGCTTTTACATTAAAATGTATGAAAAAAAAATTATTATAAGTTTAAAAATTGTCGATATTCATTACGCAAATTTTAATTTATTATTTATTTTCGTTTTTTGTCAATGCTATGACAATTTTTTGTCAATTGTAATAGATGTAAAATTAGATTTTTCTTTTTTTTTTATATATATAAATGCTTCTCAAAAAAATGTAACATTTACAGCAATTTAATAAAAAATATTTGATAAAACACTAAATTCAGAATGCATTCTAATATAAAATGCATTTTTAAGCTATTTTTTAATTTTCAATGGCCTTGAAAAATACAATTAAATAAAGGTTACAAAAATTAAACTACAGAAAATAGCCCATTTGCCTGGGGAGCGATCTTTCATCTCAATTTTTCACTTCTCGCTGAGCAGGAAAGAGCCCCACAAAGGAGCAGATGGTCCCTGTCCACAGAGGGGAGGAGTAAGAATGTCCAAGTGCTTCAAATGAGAGGCTAAGCATTGTTATAAATTGTGTACATGACTGTAAATGAAGCTTACAATTCCATGTATATTTATCAGTTTATTTCCGTGAATTCTCTGTGGAATGTAATAAATTTACGTACCTTACACTTCTACGCACTCACAAATTTCTTTCAATCCTACTCTTTCTTTGGAACACGAATGAATTTCTGATAATGGATTAAGTAGGAATTCAAAATTTTGAATCTGTATGCATTAGAAAAACAATATTACTACTTTTCATATTCGAGTATAGGTTTCTCACATAGAATTTCCTTTTTTGTAAAGAAGCATCGTAATACAGAGCATTTGAATATTTATTTATGGTAGCAATACGTATTATCAACTATTTATCAATGGATTCTCTGATTTACGAACACATAGGGATCGGTAAGATAGTTCTTAAAAAAAGGAAGTGTGTAAAATAAAAAAAATAACTGTTAGAACTTAAATATGTTTTGTTTTCTTTTACCACCTTGGTCTTTTGTATAAATAAAGTACTATTAAAAATAAATTAAGGAAGTAGACTCCCTGGTGGTGCCATCATTCAGAGGAGTTGAGAGCAAAGTCGTACTTCCACCTTCGTAGAAATCTAGTTAAATAAAAGACGCACCCTACTGACTTAAATTCGCATAGCTTATGACAAAGATAATTTGACTTGTTCAAGTGTCATAAGTAACAACAACAATACTATTAGAAATATTTTTAGTTATGTTTTATATAAAAAACATAAGCAAAATAAGCCATTTAGATTGATTGAAACATTCATTTTACTGAGAAAAATAAGCAAAATTATTCACCTAAATTTTTAGAATGTAAAACTAAATGTTTTAAAATACTTTTTTCGTATGTAATAAAAAACATTTCACTATTGTTTTTCCCAAAAAGCACATTATTCTTGTTAGCCATTCATTTACATGTTTTGCAGATGGTCGCAACACTAAATAATTTTCCTATATGCAGGGTATCTGAAAATTCTTTTTTCATTCTCATTAATTATATTCTCAATCACTTGACCATGTAATCATTCTTACGAACAAATTACAACAGAATCCAAATTTATGAAGTTCTGCAAGAAAATTTTGGGGAACAGTAAGTTTCTTTGTTGAACTAATTGATGAATAACTTAACTTCACTCAAAATATCAGATATTTTTTTCTCTCTTTTTTATTCTTAGTGGTTTATTTTATAAATGCGCAAAAGATAAAGTTAATTGAAATAACATATTATTTGCAATTTCATCACAAGCATACATTCACAAACTTATTGAATTTAAGAATGTCAATTTCATAAGGGGTTCTGAAAACTAAGATCCAAGATAAAATTATTAAACTAAATTTTTACTTCAAGCTTTTTTGATCACACTTAGTTGCATGTAAAGTAGAAAGACAGATTAGGTGGAAGAAATTCCATATGGATTGCTTAAAAGCATCTGTAGTGAATGGTACTTGAGATTGACACCTGTTAGTAGACGGAAGGGCAATGATTGCCTGGTTGGTTAGGGAGTCATTCTCATTATTGGTAGTGAGTTCGAATTTTAGCCGATTGAAGATCCGTCATGTTCACTAAATATGGATAGAGCACGTTAAATCTAGGCGTGGTTGCAATGTCCTCCAAGTGAAATGATAGCTTTGGGGTGGCAGGCCAAGTATTAGATGCCTTCCCTTTGATCCCTGCTTCAAAACCCCAAAGACTACCCAGCTTCTTCTATCTAACTGGTAGAGCCCAACTCAAGGCTAGGTACAGGGAAGCAGGCTAATGCAACAACAACCTCTTAGTAGCTTAAAGAGGGTCAACTGGAATAAATCATACTGGAACTTACAAAAAATTCATATCTTTAATTTCGATTTTAGAAATGAATGAAATCTTCTATTCATCACACTGATTAATTAATATCATGGATTAATTAATACATAATGATGCAGTTAGTTTTCAGCAATTCAAAGTTTCTGTAATAATAACTTAGATCTATGAACAATGAAATAAAAATAACGAATAAAACGTCAAATGATATAAATAAAAGAACAAAGAAAAGTGCATGAAAGCAAGGCCTTAAAAATAATTTTTCAAAAATATATCTCGTAAATGAAAATGAAATTTATTCTCCTGTTTATGGGTCTCAAAATTATAAGTAATTGTAAATTATAAAACTTTCCAGAAACGAGTCTTTACTGTGTATATACTAATCTATATGCATGTTATTGTGTTCTTCGAATGTGTCAAGCAAAACTTACATTTAGAAAAACGGAATTTGTAAATGTATACTTTTTAGTTTTGTTAATATATCTTATTGATACATTATAATATTTGCTATACCTTTCTGTATCAGTTATGTAGTTTAAAAACAGTAATTTAATTTATTTTACTAATTTATCATTAATTTTAATAACCTGTAAAATCACAGCATTTAATAACTTGATGACTATTGTTAGAGTTTCTTATGCTTTTTACAAATATTTGTAATTTAACAATAATGGGTGCATTTTTCTTTGTTAAGATACTATTCAGTTTACAAGTCTGTAGCATCCTGAAGTGTAAGTGTATTACACTTTCACATCCTCAAGTTATACAAAAATTTAGGACCTTACAGATTGAGATTATGTATAATAGTATCAATCTTATTTATATAATTTGGATCTCATTTTTAGGGATTTTTCGCTTAAAACATAATTTTTCCCATAAAACAGCCATCTTTACGATTACCAAAGCAGTAAAATCATGTGATTCTAAGTTAAATCAGGTATTTTTTTTTTTACTTAAATTAATTATTTTCTTCAAACTTTAAGAAAATCATTAGTTTAAGTTCAAGTAGAATTCTCTTGAGCTAACGTCATATTGTTGAATAATGCCTATAATGGCAATTTCATAAACTTTGTTTTTATCTCTGTTGGCATATAAAACTAGTATGGTTTTAGTTTCAGAATTTATATGTTTCGGCTAAGTAAATCCACTATAGAACATGCGCTAAATACCAAGGTGAATATATTTACATATTTAATTGCATATAATTATCATTTTCAAAGTAATAAACAATAGCAATATTTTAATATAGATAATTCAAATTTAACATTTGTTGTAACATTCCGAAACAAATTATAAATCTAAAGTTTATAAATCTTAACCTAAGCAATTTTCGCTTTCTGTTTTATACCTTGTATTAAATTATAATCAAGAAAGTGTAAAAAACTAAAAAAAAAATAGTGAAAGTTATATGAAATATCTCCTTATATTAACAATTGCAAATTGAATATTAATTATTAAAATACTTTTTGAATTTAAGTTAATGAAATATATAATATAATGTTTATTCAATTGAAATGGAATAAAATAAAAGTTCTAACTCATCAAGATAAGTATTTTGTAAGTAAATCCAGTGTATAGGAATCATGATTCAAAACTTTAATTTAATTCCATATATAATCTCATTTTCTCCATTCTAAACTAAGCTTACGATAGTTAAATATTCGTGTTATGACATTTTAATTAAAACGTTGAGATGACTTAAAAGATTAATTTCAATCTAACATTTGTAAAACATCATTTCAGTACGTGTTCAATAGAAATATTTAAGCGAGATTCAGATCACAATTAATGAAACTTCTTAATTATAAATCAAAACTTAACTAAGTTGTAAATATAACAATATATATATATATATATATATATATATATATATATATATATATTTATATATAACATGTATATGCATACATATAACACACACACACATATATATATAAGAAAAATAAGTGATTTGTAAAACTCATAACACAAATAGTGTTTGAAGTGTTATTTAAAATTTATCAATCATAAGCACAATTTAATGCAATTATACACAATTTAAAATAAAGATTATAGTGGTCTTTCTGAATAAAGTTCCCTTTTCCATCAAAATGTGAAAACGTTTCAGTAATTTTGACCACTATAATGTGATGTACATTTCATTAACACCTTTGGCTTTACTAAAATAAAATTATAAAAATTTTTAACCAAAATACATTTTTCATCGTTACATTAAGTCATAAAATGTTTCAAAATGTAACAAACTTTTTGTCATAATTTTAATGTATGTATTTTTATAGATAAAACCATGGTGAAAACATTTTTTATAAAATGCACAAAAGATATATACACTTCAAATACAAAACGTCTTCATGGAAGATTGTTTGTAAACAGATTAAGCAAACTATTTTACCAAATGATCATTTATTTTAATAAAAGGATCATTTGTTATTTGATACATGTGTTTAAAAATTAAGCAATTTAATTTACAAATAGAAGGATTTTAGTTGTTTCTTTAAAGATAGAAACATTTATTTAAATAAAATTAAATGTTATACATTCTGATTAAAAAGGAGAACTTAACTATTATATGGCCCTTAACAAAACATAAATTTTCTTCATAGAAAATCATTTTGTGCATACTAAGCACTTATTTCATTTATAATATTAAAAGAATCATTCTATGTATGAAATGTTCTTTTCAGTCAGAAAATATATATGTCGCTGCATTTTGGACCTCTAAAATTTGACAGCACATTTCAATGACATCTTCGACACCACTTCTTATAGGAGAAGAAAAAACATAACCATGATAAATGCCAGATCATTAATCTACGTCATATGTATTCAATCGGCTAGTTATAGCATTCTAATCCTTCTTCTTTTCCTACCTACGCCTTTCCTTCCTTCCTACTTTTTTTCCTGCCTTTTCCGTCTTTCAGATTGTTGAGTCATCAGTCTTTTCTGCGCCTTCCCCTCTTACCCACTTTCTTATGAATGATGGCGACCTTCTATCGTTTTGCCAGTGGCCCTCTCGCACTGGGGGAGGGCAAAGTATCCTTCAAGGGGACATCTCTCTCTCTCTCTCTTTTTTAAGAAAAGATAAACAAAGTTCAAATAAGTGCACTGAGTAATTTGTCTTTGTTTAGATAGGATATAAATTGATGATTGCTTTTAATGGGTAATTGCTTGACATTCTATGCGAGTTGGCCATTAATCTTTATTAGACCATAATGGTGGGTAATAATTAATTTGCACCAAAAATCAAAGTTGAGATGTAGTACCTAATAAGGACCATATTAAACACATTTGTGAACTTAAACCTTTTAATTAACCTGTTGCATACTTAAAAATAATGTGTCAATTTTAATTTGTAAATGCGATAACATTTTGTAGTCTCTCGTGGGAAATTAACTTTTCTGTTACACTAGCTTTTTTGTAGAACATGTTCCTTATGTTAAAATGTTGATATTTAAAAGAGGGTATTTAATTTCTAGTAGTTATAAATGGTGGAAGATTGAAAATAGAGTTTTCTAAGTTTTTAAATGTTGATACATGATTGTGGAAACACACTAATTATTACTAATTGTTGATAAAGTGGCAAACAAATAACTGTTTACTTGACAAAACATAATTTGAATTATAATTTCTGAAATGACTTCTGACTGAGCAATAAATTTTTGAATAGAGAACATCAATTTGTTAATGATACACACATGTAATCAATAGATAATGACACTTTAAATTAGATTAATTTAACATTACTAGTTTAAATTAACTGATTAGTTTCCTTGTCGCTTAAAGGTTATTTTGTTCTAAAGAATACTAGTTAGAATGAAACATAGCTTAAAAGGAAATGCAAACCACTATATCCATATCCAACTATTTTTCGAACCTACAAACGCTTAAACTAAAGAGCAAAACGCGAAACATTCGGCTGCTAACTGGGTGTTAATTAAACCGAAATAAAAGTAAAATTATTTTTAATCTGATGATAAAAAAATGAACAATATAAGTGATAATTTTTTATGCTTGAAGCATTAAGAATAATTTTTTTATGTTATTATTATTATATATTATTATATATATGTTATGTTTAAATATATTATACATTTAAAATTAAGCATAAATAAAAAAAACAAAAAGAAGTTGTCAATCATTACTAAGTACCTCTAGTCCACTGTGATTCATTAAAGGAATCAAGGAATTTACCAAAAAATATTATTTTATTGTCACAATAATGTCATTGATGTAAAAATTGGAATCACATCGAATTCCTCTTATTGTCAAGAAGACAATAGCAAAATATTTTAATTCTAAATCGTATTATATATGATAGAGCAATTTGCTTAATTGAAGGAGACCATTCTATTATATTTTTTATTTTATATTATGTATTTTATTACATTTTTTATTTTATATTATATATTTTATTATATTTTTTATTTTATATTAGTTCAATTTATATTTTTTAAAAGAAAATGACAATGGAAAAAATGCAGCCTTCTGAAAGTCATTATTTCCATTTAAAATTAACAAACACTTATGCTAAGTTTAATTTAGTTTTCACAATTAAAATTTAATTTAAGCATAAAAATTAGATTCTGCTTAATTTATGATCATCACAACTTACATTTCATACTTTTTTATTGAAATTAATCAAACATTTTTGTGCTTAGTTCATTTCAATATTACAATGAATCATTATGATATGAAGTGTAAATATTGATTTTTACAAAAATGCATTTAATGTTTAATGTATACCAAATAAAAAAAATTCTAATGTCTCTCACGCACATTACTTTACATACGTTAAAAATAGATAAGGTGACCAGCAAAGCTCTTGTCCTTTCATGTTTTACCATTGAATGAAGTGTAAAAAGTATTAAGTTTAGAGAATGATATAATTTAAATTCTGTTGGTCTGTGTCTGGGGTTGGTGTACCAGTTTCCACTAAAACAGGTTAACATGCACTTTCATCTATTTTGTAAAATTGTGAAGATACTAAAAAAATGGTCAGTAATCTAAAAAGTACATGCAATTTTCATACTCAATGGAGGTCCCGCTTATATGTTTATGAGCAGACATATATCAAATAGTTGCATAACAATATTTTCTATAACTTTTTTCAACATTTTTACCTAATTCCAGTTGTTGTTGTTGCGAAAAAATTATTCTCAGCAATTATATTTCAAAAAATACTGAAGACAGATTTTTAACATAAATGCATTTCAAAAGGAGATATTATACCAATAACAACTTGAAAAATAAGCGCATATTACGCATGTGATATTTTTGTTAAATATTTACCATCAAAGTAAAATTTAAATAAACAATTATATTATTAAGCTGATAAATTTTTACGAACACTTTATTATTGCTTATAATTAATGTTAATTTTCATTTTTTCTGGGTATTTAATGACAATGGTGTATTGACTCTATATTTTGTGTCATAAATCTTAATTAAGACAAAACAGACAAAATACTGTTATTTCAAATTGTCACTGTTTAGTTTGAAATTTCTTTGAGAACATATTCTCATTTAAAATTATTATACTAAGAGTATTTACTCAATGGAATTCCCGTTCATGTGTTTATAAGCAAACATATAAGAATATTTGCAATTAGTCGCGTTTTGTTGATATTGCTTTTTAACGATATCATTTATTTCCTTAAACAAATCTTCTGATGAGTAATATCTAGATCAAGAAAAGCTTAGCAATTCCTTCGAGAATTCCTTCCCAATAATGACTGGCTCTTCAGATAAGTGTTTCAATTTAACTCGAAAATTTCCCTCACAAAAGTTTTCCTGATTCTTTCAGATTTAATGATTCTAAATGTAAGCACATTATGTTGAATAGATTTTATATCCTGAGAGATATTTATAAAAGCACAAATAATATATTTCTTCACATATGATGCTCCTATTATTTTATGATGATTATCAAGAGAAGCTTATTGCCTTCAATATATGGATGAAATGTATGATAATATAGATAGAAACAGTTTCACTATGAGAAATCATTAAGAAGTCTGGATAAAATTATTTTGCTTGAGAGATTAATAATTTATTGAGAAAAAGTATTATTTTAATCAAATATATCAATGAAATAAATAATTCTATTAAAAAATAAAGAAACAAAAATATGATTTATTACTTTAAAATTATAACTGTCGTTAATTATTTCTTATATTTAGGTTTTAATGTATTAATATGTGAGTTAATAATATTTAAATTTTAACAGAGGATATAGTAAAGAATATGACTTAAAAATACTAACACTTTTTTTTTAGTTAGATGCATATGTCATTGACACGATATGTTTTAAATATAATTATGAGTCTGAGAAATTATAAAAAAATATTAAGAATATTTTATAATATAAATTTTTATGTTTGTCCTGAGGAATTAATTGTTGATACATAAATTAAACTTATTGTTAAAATAACTTATTTTATTATATTAGATATTGTTAGAATTTGTTATCATTAGGTAAAATATTCAATTAACTTCTCTTCATCAATCATCTTTAACATGTTAACTCTTATTTTCTTGTTTGTTTTGATGAAATAATACAATATAAATACCAGAGTTAGATAATTGCGTCTTTAAATTTCATATAGCTCTGTTTATATTTTAATTTAAATTTTCATCCTACGTTTCACAATGTAGCTCTGAGAAATGTAAAAATCATACAAATTGAATTAAACTCTATCTCTAATTTTATGTTTCGGAATATCTCTTAATAATGCAATTAGCATTATTGATAAATTTAAAATTATTTTATAATAATTTATTTTATGCTTTCATTTAATTCCTTAATAATTTTATTTAAATGCACACTTGCATATCTGTATTTGTAATTTAAAGAGATATAAAACAGTGTTCTGTGAAATTACAGTGAGGGAAATACATGATGTTATTTAGAAAGGATCACAATAAGCAGGAAAAGATCGTTTCAATATAAAATTCAATGGAAAGTACTCCAAGATTATACACATTTTTTAAATGCCTACAGAGATACATAAAGAATATTTACACATTAAAACTACAAAAATAAAGTAGGTTTGATCATATGTAAAAGTGATGTTTATTTACGCAATTTCTATTTTTCTTTAAAAATTTTAAAAAATAACCGACGAAAATGTAATAAAATATATTAATATTTCCACTTATTTCATTCTCTATTACAGAAAGAATGTTTAACAAAGAGTAATGAGATTTCAATCGTTGATTACTTTACTATCTAGAATAAAAATTATTTTAGTATGTTTTTACTTATCACACAGATGCTATATTTTTATTAGTTTTAGATGAAAGAAATATAGCTACATTTTTTTGACATTTTGTTTATTTGTAAAATGTATTGGCAACAATGTCAGAATATTAAACCTCAAGTGAAAAATTAATTTTATAAACTTCAGTTTCTACTTATTACATTTCAGGGCATTATGGTAATGTTGATAATTGAAAAAGGCCATATATAGATTTAAGGGTGAAACAAATAAAACTATATCAATATATGTGTGTGTGTGAGCAAATAGATCTATGATTATTCAGCATTCCTAAGCTGCAATTCCTATATAATAAAGTTTTATTCCTATTATTTTGTAAGCTTCATGTATGTATGATGTTATGTAATATTTTTTTTTCCTCCGTGGAAAAAAAGCTTTTATCTTCTCTTTGAAAATTATCGTTTCTGATTGCGGTATTTATTATTGCTAAAAAGGGACACACATTCTCGGCAATTTTTTCACAAACAATTTTTTTTATTTAAAAGTTACATATTCTCAAACTCATCTTAAAAACATCAAATGATATGGCTTTTTTATACAAATTGCAATTGATATAACTCTGAATTTTTCAAGTATTAATATACAAAATATGCTAATGCACTTTTAATTTGACATTACACAATTTTAAAATTGCATAAATTTGGAATTTTACTTATTCTTATTTTATGAGTTGAAATAGTCTGTGTACAATACCATTAAGACATAGGTATATTTTACATTACCTGGAAAAAGAAAGTGCTTGAGCATTGTAACAGGAGATATTTTTGATGAGTATACAATCACAGTTAAGGTATACTGAATTTATTACACTTAATTTTTGAAATGCATAATATCTTCTTTATTTAAGAAATATTTATGTTTCAGTAAACTTTTGAAATATTAATTTATACTATCAGTGTTTCTTCATTTTGTAGTCATCTTCCCCTTGGTTTTGTTTTGTTATAAAGCATTAAGCCCATGTAAGCAAATCCATAGTATTATGTTTGATAACTCTCTAAATTTTCTTTTCAATTTAAATATATTAGTAAAAGTTTTTGGTTTTTTTGAGTATACGATGTTTGCTTTCTGTATACGATACCTAATATGCCTGATATACAAACTTATGTATTATCGTTGATTTTTCAAACAAAAATATTTCTAAATGCAAACTAGGTGTATTATTGTGCATGAGGAATTTGAAATTTAAGTTACTATTATAGAGCACTTGCTTCATTCAGCATTGTGTATGTGCTGCAAATTGCATAATATATCCACTGTGTCAAATGCTTATCTTTTATGGGCTTGATTCCATATTTTCATCTTGGTTTTCTGTGATTCAAACAAATCAAGAAACCTGATCTAATTTGTCACATTATGCTACATTATTTTCAGGTATATCAAAACCAACAATCAAATGTTTGCGAAAATAATACATTTTTCTTCTTTCTATCTTACCTTTCCACTCTCTTTTAAATCCAAAATCCCATTTCAGAAAGATTTCATGGAAGACATAAAGTGGGTACTGTATCGCTGCAAACATTCATATACGAGATTGAAATTGAACCCACGAGATTTTGTATTTTAAGTCAAAGCAGTAGTTAAAACAATTTAATTTCCATCTCCGTATAAACTCCACAATTACACAAGGCAACTTAATCTGTTATCATTGGTAAATTTCTTTTTACCCTCAGAAGGAAATTTAAAACTGTATTCAAAATTTAATTTCTTTTTCCAAGTAGAAAAATAAAATGAATTAGGATAAAGCAGCTTGTATTTTTTTTTAAAGAAAAAGCAATTTAAAATTTTCATAAGTGACGAAGTGTTTTACTTCTCCATAAGGCTATATTTATCATTATTGCAAAAAACAGGGTCAAATTTCCAACTTCTAATTTCTTTTGAAGATGATGAAATGTTGTCCACATAATGTATTGTGACGGGCGCGAACACGTAAGTAATACTAGAGTTGCCAAAAATAGAATTTCCTATAGAATTTTTGATCTTCACATCTATGATATATTAAAAATCAGATTGACAGATACATAAAAAATTTATTGAAATATTTCGAAACTCGGAATTTGACATCCTGGATTATACTGCATCTATGCCAAAACAGAATTATTAAGGTACAAAAATTGTAAGAAAATTATGCAATAAAATAAAGAAAAATATTTTTAAGGGAAAAATTAATCCATGCATATGAAACGTTTCAGAGATATGTTTTATTATATACATTTTTGAAATATAAGAAAATATATTAGGGTCAAACATTTTTATATGCTAATGTAGTATGAAATTATTTTTTATATTTCTTTCATTAAAAATCATCATGAAACTAAATAAGAAATGTTTTTTTAATTGTAACATATTTTTGATTGCTTGATTGAATTTATAATTATTATAAATATAGGACTGTAAATTATTTCCATTGCACACAGAAATGAAATCAAGATTCTTATTATTTAAAATCTAAGTTTGTACATCAAAATGAGCTTGATTACAATGTCTGTTATATGTCAATATAAATAGCATTGTTGATTTTAAAATTTTTATACAAATTGCATTTTATAACAATGTAAATAAAACCAGAGACTTTCAAGTTGAAAACCTATAAAATCCAGCAAAATCTTATCACATTTAGAGATCTCTATAACAAGCATTAAGCAAAAGTTCAGGAATATGAAAAGTTTTACAAAATAATTAATAAAGTCTATCTTGAATAAATAACTACTTACATTTCTTGGCAACCTAGGAACATCGAAACTACTTACATAAGAGGTAAAAAAAAATTTTATGTAATAATGAAAAATATTTCGTTAAACATTTAAATATTAGTTAAACATTTTGTGCAACATTAAATATTTAATCTTTTGAAAAATAGTTTGCATAAAAATAAAAGAGTCACTATATAACATTTTTATCATGTAGGCAATGACTATCTCCTGAAGGCTGAAAAATGGGACATAAAACAAACTATCTCTATACTTAGAAAACTTTGAAACGTACATTCTATATTTACATTATAATATGAAATGTTTTGTAAAAAAATTAATTGAAAAGCACATAAGCAAACAATATATAATATTATTTATCTAAACTAGAATACAAATAAGATAATATCTATAGTACTAAATAAAACTTTTTATCAGTGGTCTATAAAATAATAATTTTTATAAACTTCTCAATATTTACAGTATGCATTTTATTTTGTGGTTGCACTTGAAATATTTCAGGCTAATTAATTCAATTTGGGTGTTTTCGAAACTTTTCAAAGTAAACTTATTGCAAAGTAATATCTTTGTAGCAAAGTATTTGACGTATTAGTCATAAGCTGCTTTCATGTGCAAGCGTCAGATGCGACATTTCCCATTTAAATTAAAAAGTACAATGCACATCCATAAAAGATGATAAATTATTTATTGTCATATTCTTTAGAGTAAAGGGATTTAGGAGAATATTATATGTATCACGAACAAAATTTCCAGGATGCATCTATTCCGATGAATTATATTTACAACAATGTACAAATTTTAGTATTTCGTGATGGAATTTTCCAAATTTGGATATACATATATATATTTTATTTAATCAATATATATATATATATATATATATATATATATATATATATATATATATATATATATATATATATATATATATATATATATATATATATATATATATATATATATATATATATATATATATATTGATTAAATTAAAAAACAATTACAATTATTTTTACAATTACAAAAGATCTAAAACATAATATGATAATGAAAATACTATAAATGTAATGGAGTCTGCATAAGTTCCTCAAGCTTACTGATGGCTTTCCAAAATACAACATACGAATGAAAGTATGCAAATTATGTGAAACTTATATTATGCATTTGCTACAATGAGAAAAAAATTTTAGCATTACAGTGTACACTCACAATGTGGCATAATATTGCACCACATGTAAGTGCTATGTAAAGGAGCAGCGATTGCAGATATAAATCTTTTCTTTTTAACTATCTTTTCATGTTTTTAATTTTACATTATTTATTTATTTACTTTTTTGCATAAGCTATTTAACTATATCTCATATAATACATCAAGCAAAAAGTTTCTGAGTTCAAATAAGGATAAATGGTAATCTATAAGGATTGCAGATTATCCTGAAGAAAAATTGGGAAAACTATTGGATAATGAAATTAAGTAACTGTGATGTGTATCTGTAATCGCTGGATGTAGGCAGTGTCACTAAGTTACCGTACTGATAGCACTGACTTCGTTGCAACAATGAACTTATAACAATCATATTGTGAACATTTCCTTGAGGAATCCCTCACACAAACCCCGAACGTAAGTACAACAGATTTAGTCTGCTATGTATCATTCGGTATTTGTTTCTATCATTCGACATTGGTATTGGCTGAATAGAATGCCTGGTCTTGTACGTATATCATAGCTTAGAATGGTACTGGATTTCACCCCTTCATGCTTATAGTAAACTTTGTGGATACATAGAGATGTTAACGTTACATCCTTATGTACTGGAGATCGTGGTCCTCATGTAATTAAAGCGCTTTTCATCAGTCTAATTCCTTCATGATAATGCGTGACCACACGAGTTGTATAATATTTAGGGATTTTTCTTTAAACTTCAGATTGAATAGCTTCCTTGTGCTTTTTGTTCTCTCGATCTATTACTAATTGAAAGTGTGTGGTCCATGCTTACAGAGCAAATGCTATATCAACACCAGATCAATTTCGGAAATATGTGGAAACCGAATGGGCTGCTATAACGAAAGGATACATCCAGGGCCTCTTTGATTCTAAGCTCAAACGTGTTGCAGATGTTATAGTCAGCAATTACAGGTGCACTAACAGTTTGGTACAGTCTAGATGCACTAACAATATGGCACAGCCTAGGTGCACTAACAATATGGTAAAGCCTAAGTCCACTAACAGTATGGTATAGCCTAGGTACGCAAACAGTATGGTACAGCCTAGGTACACTATCAGTATGGTCCAACAAATGGCAGGTACAAACTCTTCTGAGGCTTAAATGGTGACTACAAATTTTTCATCATCTAAACTTCACAAAAGGCAGTAATTTCAATCATTTGATCCTTGTATAACATATTTACTGACAGATATATTTTAATGTGATATATCTTTTTATTCAGTGCTGCATTTTTGTTGGACAGAAATGCATATTGTGTGTATTAATTTAACGTAGTCTAATTCATTTTTGGTCATCTTACTTTTATTTATCTAGAATATATACGCAAATATAAACTACATAGAAACATAAAAATTATTTCTTGAAATCTTCTATTTATTAAAACAAATTTAAGAGAAATTGAACAAACCATTTCAATTCATTATGATTGTAAAATTTTATCATGAACCTTTTTTCATTTAATATATTTATTTAATCACAAATTTCTTTAAATAAAAATAAAATTTGTCAAATTTTTAAAACAATGTTATTTAAAATGCACATAAATGCAAATGTGTTTTCCTTTAAATTTCATATAAAAATACTAAATTTTACTAAGATAGTTTACTAAAAACTTTAGGAAGTTACATTGAATTTTCGATAAAATTAAATGCAATAATACACAAAAGAACTTATTGAGGATAGTATGGTTTGAAAAATAATAAAACTGAAGAATAAATTATTAATTAAAACATAATGACATAAAATATTTACGTATATAAATATAAGGAAAACCACATCTTTGAATTTCACTATACATAGATCAAATTAATAAAGAAATATCATACAAAAAATGCGATAACTTTTAACGTTTATCTCGTATCTTAAGAAAAGAAATAATGCCAATTTATGACATCTCTGTAGAATACTAACACATGGAAGTTTTATAAAGTAAATTCATTATTAATTACGATAAAACAAATGGATATTTTTCTTAGATTAATTTTGTACGGATAGTAACAAAATTGAAAAAAATTGACAAATATATTGATAATGCCAAAAAAAGTAAATAAATGAATAAAAAAACAGAAATTATTATTTAAAAAAACAGAAATTATTACTTAAATTTAGCAATAAGGCCATATTGAAATATTTCCTATTAACAATTCCTTAAATGAGAAACTTAATATTATTTCAATTTTAGATTATCCACACCAGTAGAGAAAATGTAAGATAACATAAACATTCTAAAAATGCTTTATTCTTATTGTGTTTTCAAAGTAAAATTAATGAAAAATGTATGAAACTATATGTTGAACAACATATGGTATACACAGATTACAAATACCTGGATGCAACAACCAAAATTACCACATATAAGAAAAGTTTATTTTTTCTGATGACGATAAAATATCACTAAGATTTATTCAATTTTTTAGTTTTTTTAACCTTGACAACTGTAAACCTCATGTCCAGATTTTAAAGACTTAAAGAAGAATTTTCAAAGTAAAAGCAAACTAAAAGAATTCAGATTTATAAATGTATTTAATATTTGAGAGTTCCTTCATTAAGTGACGAAAGATAACGCTTAAGATAAGACTAAATCAACATGGAATAAGTTTTATACTATATATTATTACAAAATTATAATATATTATAAATTATTACAAAATAAATAATAATATTTTTGGGAATTCGATATTTTTAGATTTTACCAAATTACTAAGTATTGTGGAGATGTGTGTGTGTTTTAATTCAATAGCATCAATTATATTCAGGATCTTAAGAGCATTTACCTTCATATATATATATATATATATATATATATATATATATATATATATATATATATATATATATATATATATATATCAAAGTAAATAGTGTAAAATATGTACTTCGTGTTTTGAGTCTATGATCTTTATTTTATATATGAAAAGTATATGTTATACTTAAATTCAATTGGAACGAGTGTATATTTATTTGATGTAGAAAAATATAGCTATGCAATCTACAATGCATTATCGTACAGAGCTTGATTTAAATTAATTACCACCACTACAAACATTATGCTGTTATGCGAATATAAGTGTTATAAATTACAAAAGTATGCTATAAAAAGTTTGTATTCAAGTAAAATGATTTTTAATGATAAATTTATTCCATATACTTATTTAATAATATTGAGTTAAATAATTGAAATTATTTGAATATTAGCTTATTGTGTAAATCAATGTTATATCGAATTAACATTTAGTCTTTTTAACACGCTCCGAATAATTTAAATATTCTTTGTTTACTAATTATTAATATTTTAATTATTTAATTATTAATTATTAATATTTTAATTATTTTAATTATTAATCTATTTATGTTAATTATAGTCGAATAGTCTTTTTACTCTTTCTTTCTGAAATATAGATTTGCAGTTCTAGAAGACGATAATCGTGTACTTCAGTTAGGCAGAAATTCGTAACATCATTGCATCTTGGAGAATAATTAGAAAAAAAAAATTATGCCTATATATTCTTAAATCCTTATAAACATGGCCTCGTAAAATGTGGCATATAAATAAACATTTTTGAAACAATTTATCCACGAATATGTAATATTTGTTTGAATATGCTGTAATAAACCGAAACTGCCACCTTTATTTGCAAACTAATCTGCTTGTTCCTTTCCCCAAAGGTCATAGTTGCCAGACACCTATTGGAGAACGATCGCATTTACATACATTCATAACCTTGATTTTACTACCAAGAAAAGCGTCTTGAGGAGAAAATTAAAGTAATTTAAAGAAAATACACGATAAGCATCAATCATTTCATTCCGTACATAAAATAATATAAACTTATTCCAGTAATCAATGTAATTCACTCTTTTGACTTACACAATATCATATAAATATATTTCTTGCGCTAGGATAGGAGAAATTATTTCCTTTGTTCTTTAATTTTTTCATTGCATTCATATTCAATAAAAGGAGTCAGTACAGGATATTGAAATACTTTATATTTACCTAAATCTACTTTTGAATAAGAAGGAATTTATTGGTTTTCGATAATATTTGCATTTACACAATACTAGAGATATAAGATAGGAAAGAAATTCAGAATGGAATAAAAGCTGTTGTTATTTATAAATCAATAATACCCTACAGAATTTCATTGGGTTCTTTTTATTAATCTGCATTAAATTTCTAACAATACGTGTCGAATACACAATACTTATTAAAAGTCATATCGTTAGTTTCATATTCTATTAATCTCGATGAAGCATAAATGACCGTTGGCTATTATTAAAGCCTCCGCAGGTGGATACTACAGTTGAATTAAATAAATAAGAATAAAAAATGTGTGTAAATTATAATTTTTAATTAAGTAACACTCTTTTAAA
The DNA here is from genome assembly GCA_030067965.1 of Latrodectus elegans. Lineage (NCBI taxonomy): Eukaryota > Metazoa > Arthropoda > Arachnida > Araneae > Theridiidae > Latrodectus > Latrodectus elegans. The sequence goes on along the minus strand of CM057822.1, from coordinate 7,596,668 downwards.
GCTTAAATGATTTAATTATAAATCAATTTAAATGCTTAATTATTCTTAGTAAAACAAAATATAAAATTCAATTGCAAGATTTAAAGAGAAACTTGTCAATATTAATCAGCAAATAATTTCTTCATTTTTCATTCTTAAATGAAGCGTAATTCCGTAACTTCCAACCAAATCTAACACATTCCTTACTAACAAAGAAAACTAAGATTTAAAATGAATATTTTCTCGTTCTATTATTTACACTTTCTATGCAATGTATAAAAGGCAGCCGTGTGAGTAAAATTGGAGAAATCAAGGTTCCTGTAGTGTGATAGACGATGATATCATTACTAAATAAGCACTTGAATGCTATTTTATTGCTAAATAATGATTCGTGGAAATAACATGGTGAGGTAAAAAAAATGATAGAAACTTGTATTGTGAAAAATCGTTCACAATGAAAAATGTTCAAGAATTTGTGACGAATTATTGATTGCTTTTCTACATAACCATATAAATATAATGTGAATTATTTAAATTATTTAAGTTTTTAATAATTTTTAATCAGAATATCCTACGTTTTGCTGGGCATGTGAGATGATTTACTTATGTTTGGATATAAATGCAGATTTCTTCTCATTTTTCACGAAACTGAAAAAAAGGCTACAAAAGTTTTGAAAAGAAAGTTGAATGCTCAAATAAAGTCTATTTTAAAACTTTCTCAAATAATGTACGATACTTCTTAACCTTATTTTGTACAATATTTATCAAGGAACAATTTTTGTCAAATAATTAAATATTCTAAATAGCTTATGTGATGATACGCTTAGATGTATTTTGTAATGTATTATGTTAGTATAAAATCTGGTATACATTATTTCTAATTTGTGTAAATTTTGGAAGAAAAAATTGTATAAATCTGCCTTTCATCCATCCAGTAGGTAGGTAAACAAAGTACCAATCTTGCTTAAAACCTAAATACTAGGAGTTTCATTTTAAGGTGATACTTCGCACCCCAGGGCTCTAGATCATAAAACATACACATGGACAGCGTAGGCCATGGTTCCCATATAGGCAGTAGTGTCACTGATGTTAGTTTAGCTTAAATTCATGCGAAATTTAGAATATATGTAATAATGAATACAAATGGAAGTTGTTCCACCAGCATGCTTCCTTGAGTTTGACTCTACCAGTTAGATAGAAAAAACCAAGAGGAGTCTTCGTGGATTTGAAGCAAGTATCAAGCAGACTGCCTTCAATATTTGGTCTGCTAATCCCAGTGGTATCATTTAACTTGAATAATATTGCAACCTAAAAGAGTTTTAGCTAATAGCAACCGCCAATAATGAAAAATAAATCTTTCCAAGAAGCTCATTCAGTGTTGTTTGCTTTAGAACTTTAATATAAGTTCTTATCAGTACCTTAACAAATAACCATATAAATAAAGTCAATCATTTTGATATAATGTTATAAATGAGCGTACTATAAGTTCAGAATTTAAAAATTTATGTCAGGAGATTAAGATAAATAAAGAAGGCACATAATCCAAGCACTTACGGATATCTTTGCATTCAAGTCTACAGAGTATTGCAACAAGAAAAATACACAGCAGGAGACTTGGTAGATATTACTTTGAAGGCTAAAAATAAGCTAATTTTCCTGCATAATACCGTAGTTGGAGTCATTAAATAAGGAGCATCTTCATTGGGTGAGTTATATGCAATTATGTTCATAAGTAATATCTTCGAACCATTAAAAACATGAGATTTTTTATTACAAATTTTATCTGGGAATGTTTGAAAATACGATATAACTTTCAAATGTAAGTTTTTAGAAAAAAGAGGTTTTCATTTAAAATTATTGTGCAAAGTATTTTATATAAGCGTTATTTTTCAAATTTCAAAATAAGTAATTCTTACTAGCATTTTTTAAACAACATAATGCATAATAATTACTTCAATTTCATAAAAATTAATAAGAATTATATAAGAATAAGAATTTAATACGTAGAAAGAAAATGAAAGATATGATTTGATGCTCTGCAGGTCGGTATCTTTCATAACAATGTGTATTGATAATTCAATAATTTGAGTTTTGAATTGTCTAGAGAGAATTAGGATACAAAAATGTAGATCTGAAAAATTTGTTTTATTTTGGAAAACCAATCAATGAAAATACTTTCATATGTTTTACGAAACTGACATTAATTATGAAAATGGTTTACTCTGCTTATAGTGTCAATTACGGATTAAAATGTTTGGAATTTTTCAGTCGATAAACATAAAATTACATCCTAGAGTTACAATGTGCATTATTATTTGAAAAGGAAAAACACAGCACAGAAGTTAAGCATATCTGCAAAAGATTAGAGCTGTCTGCATAGAAATGCAGAAAAAAACAGATTATTGGTATCACTTAAGCATTTCTTTATTCATTATAAATTCTGACATTATTAATGAATCAAACATAAATCCGTTTAACTAATTTGGAAAGAGAGTTATTATTTGTAAATCAAATTAACAATAGAGATTTATAATGCTTTCTGAAGGTTGGATTTATCTACTCATATATTCAAATTCAAAAAGTGTCTATATATATATATATATATATATATATATATATATATATATATATATATATGTGTGTGTGTGTGTGTGTGTGTGTGTAAAGAGAGAGAGAGACTTTTTGAATCTTTATATTCAGTGAAAATGAAAAATTCCAATGTAGTTTCTCACAAAAGACCTTCATTTATTTGAAATGATTGTAACAGAGATAAGATGTGCTGTTCCACACACACAGTGAATTCTATCTTTAAATTTTTAATGCACATAATATAACTGGTAAGATTTTTTCCTCATTATGATTTCATATTTAACAGACATCATGTTCGGTAAAAACATACACTTTTTTTCAATGTAATTAATATTTCATAATTAACTAGTATTTCGTAATTTTATCAATAACATAAAATTGAAACATATTGCAAATCGTGATAAATTAAAAATATATAAAATTTAAGAAGTTAAATGAAGAAATAAATAAAGCATTAAAAACGCATTCCAAATGTCGAATATAATCAATCTACTACTATATACCTTGCCATTTAGAGCCAGGTATGGACGAGTGGAATAGTTTTTATGAGGATAGTTGACATTTGTATTTCATTATTTCTCAGATTTTGTGCATGTGTTTTTTTATATATAAGTAGTAATGCCTAAATTGCTTTATTCAGAAGCTGCTTATCAAATGTAAAGTAGAGAAAGATATAAGGAAGGCTTCATTATTTATCATTGAAATTACTAAACATGCCGAATTTACTTACAACAGAGAAAATTTAAACATTTTTAATAAAGCAATCATGATGAAAGTCAAATTTTATAGTTAAATTTATTCGCCTCTAAATGGTCCACAGTAATTGATAGTATAATAATAATTTTTACATTATTTTGCATACGGATTATTTTATTTATTAAAAATAGGGTTTTAAATGAAAAATTATATAAAAAAAACTACGATTAATGTAGTCAATGCTTGTTCATGTTGACATAAATTGATAATTTCGAGAATTAATATAATTGTAATGGATATTTTGTAATATTATGAAGTTTTATAATAAGTATTATAAACAAATTGAAAACATCGTTAGTTTGTTGGCTAGAAAAAATATTAAATATGTTAATAAATTATTGTAAATTTTATTCTGAATCATCATAATTGGGAGATGTATAGAATTAATAAAGATAATATCTAATAATATCACATGAAGCTAGTTTAAACTCTTAAGACGAAGTTCTTTTAGTTCTTCAGGCATCAACAATTTTTATTCATGGAATATCTAAATTATCAATCGAACGCTTGTTGTTTCTACAGAGATGATTCGTTTAGCATATAAATTTTTTAGAAACACAGGTTCACTTCTGAACAAATTATCTACTTATCCCAAGAGATAAAGGGTGGATTTCAAAGAAAGTAAAGTACCCATTTTTTCTTTGTGAACTTTAAAAATATGTTTGACAGCGTTTGGGGCATAGATTACCTAAAAAAATTAATATCTTGCGGCGTTTATGGTCACTCATATAAATAAATTAACAGTTATTTTGATAACAACTTTATTAGTATTAGGTATAGCACTATTTTTCCTGGATTTTGACAAAACAATCAGGGTCTGCCCAAGTAGAATTTGACACCAATCATTTTTAATCTGATAATTATATAATGAATAGACCGATCATATTCCTACATTATTTCGTAATATAAGTATTTTATTGATTGCTGATGATATGGTGAAAAGTATTATAAGATGTAGTATTTTTGTCTAGGAGTGTGTGCTTCAACAGACTTTACCTATTCTTTATGAGAACAATGTCTGTTAATATTGATTAAACCAGCTTCCACTTGTTTTCTGTCAGGAAACAATCATAAAGATGCATACAATTCAATATAATATTTATCTCGGACATTTGGCACAGTTTACTTGAGCACTCATTTAAAGCCTAAACTTATATGGAAGAAACATATCGATTAGCTATTAATAGTCTTTACTCGAGATTTAAGCTGATAAAATGTTTATCTAGAGTCACTTGGGTTCAATTTCAGTCATTTTGTTAACAGCCTATAAATGCTATAACTGAACTATTGTTTAATATGGAAATGGGGTTCTTATAAATGTCTCCGTTTCTGTCAAAAATAAATTTAAAACTTTACCAAATAGCATGTTGTATTTAATCACAGGTGAGACTAAATCAACACTTTAGTTACTAAGGAACTCCAGAAAGATTTAGAACCAAAGAAGTATCCTAAACTTTGTTGAAGTTATCTTGATAAGGAGAAACAATGTGTCCTAAATTATTATGAACCTTCAAATGAAAGATTGTAAATTTATAAATTTATTATTTTTATTCTGTTCATTCACACATTATCTTCATTACACTTACTATATTCTTACACTCCTAGCCAATTTTTTCGAAAGGATCATAACCCTATTATGCCAAATAATGCTCTGGAGAGCAACCCTGATCTTGTTTGGCGTGTTGATAGAAAGGTTTTTAATAGAGGTTGACTTAAAATGTGCTGCTCTTGCTACTATATATTACAGGAATTCTCTTGAAGAACGGCACCATTTCTACTTAGATGGCTCTCAAAAGGTAAAATTAAAAAATTCTAGAGCAGGAGCTGTGATGAAGTATATTTTTATATTAGTTATCCTATAAGAAAATATTGTGACGGTATTTACTATGAGATACAGGAAATATCGTTTGTGATCGATAGATTGGAAAGTTTTTCTGAACGCAATGTTGAGTCTTTTATCGATTCTCAAGCTATTATTTTGTCACGAACAAATTCAAGATATAACGTTGATGCACACATTAATTGAACCTAAAAAAGTCTAGAAAAAACAATGCTCTCTAGTGGATTACCAACCAATGTGATATTTTTGGAATCCAGGAGCTAATAAGCTTGCTAAAACAGGATAAGTGATGTCAAAACCTGACTTTCTTTTGCCACGCCATAACATTAAAAAACCATTCAATGTAAATTAGAAATTAATAGAACCTTCATCTATAATGAAGCAGCTGTGAGTAAGAGGTTTAGAGACTTGATCAACGAAAGTAGTTAGCTGCCTCGATCAGTTGCAGCCACTTGTTTTTGTTTGCTTATAAGACATGACTACTCGCAGAAGCAGTTACATCTTCTTGGAGTCAAGAATTCGGCTTCTTGCCCTCTTTGCCACTGAAGAGACAAGGAGGTGATCACTTGAGGTACTACCCATTGTTTTAAAATTTCTTGAAGAATTATAAATTTAAGTTATTTTATGCTTTGTCGTTTACATTTAGAGTCGTTTACATACTTATATTATGCTAGTCAACTAATGGCAGAGATGCCAAAGATGGGTGTCAGATAAAAATGACATCCTATCAAATGTATTTAGTATTATGTAATAGATATCCAAACAACAAAAACTCGTTACGAGACATTTACATAACAGAGGGCAGCATTATAAGACATTTGATCACAAACAAGCTAGTGCTTCATTCTTAACTAAGTAAATGCAATGACTTTAATATGATTATTTGAATCGTATTTTATAAGTAGGTATATTCTGTTATGTTTAAAATATTTTATTACTATAAGTAAATGAATCAGAAAGAATATAAAAGTATCATCATTAAATAGCAGCTTCAGTTTCAAAACAGAAAGTAAAACTTAATCACAAATTAAAGTCCACAGACTTAATCTATATTGAAACATTATTTCATATTTTTTGATAAGAGATAAACCACAAACTAAAGTAGAACAATATTATTTTCTTCTACTCAACACATTCATTTCCTTATACTTTATCTGCCTCATTCACTCCATTTTCACTTTGAATCATTTGCTTAGCTGCACCTATATTGACAATTATATAATTAATTGATTTCATATTCATGATTAATTTTCTGTAATACAATATATAATATATGTAATACATAATATAGACTGAATGCATACTTCCATTTATTTTAAAATACGGGGTGTATGTTTCATGGCTAATGTGTAATCATGATCAATATAAAGCAAAAGGAAGAATTTTTTTTTTAAATTTCCATCAGTTATTCAATGAGCTTTTCAATTTATACAAAATACACTTGTGATAAGCTTATTGGATTCAGTAGTACGACAGTGTTTTCAGAACTTAGGTTCATGGGTCTGAACCCAGCCACTGCTGTATAATTGCAGGTAATATTGTGTTTCAGAAAGCAAATCACTTGGGGAATGGCTGCTTGGGAATATTTCGGGTTTTCTCTCATGCATCATGTGAATATTGCACTTTCTTAGCTAAGATTCCTCCTTAAAGGCAATAGAAATGGAGGACATTAAAGTAATTCTCAATGCAATTCCATCATTAGAATGTCCACTACACAGTGTTGAAGCTATTTAGCCTGTATATTCTATTTTGCTTTTTAAATTCTGTAGTCCAGAGCATAATTATGACTGATACGAAGCAAGTAATTTTAATTACCATCAATTACATGAATGCATTATAAAGTTGTAAAATTGCGTTGTAAAATATGCATTTGTATTGTAAAAAATAAATTTATAATTTGTGCATTTCCTTTTGTTTTAAATGGGACGTTTAAGGTAAATGGAAAGAAATTATGATAGCCATAAATAGGAATGTTATTTTATTACCATCAGTTATTCATATATTTATATTGCGCATTTCAAATTTCCTTTATAAAAATGTATGGATTTCATTTGATGCGTTAAAAACAAACTTTGTAAAATATATTAATTTTATTTTGTTTCATAAAGTACAGCCTAAGATAAATGTGTCTCACTAATAATTATGCGATACAAAACAAAACAACTTATTCAGCATTTCATCTGTACAAACATATTATAAAATTTTCTGCTCACAAATACGAAGAAATTAAAGTATGGTGATTTCAAAAAATGTATTTCTCCCACACACAAGATTATTACTGACACGTAAGATATTTCGTATCGAATTTTGAATAAAATATACATAAGTTCAAGCAAAAACAAAAAAAAAATGATAAAGATTATATCGGCAGTGTGAAGATGTTACAGATTCTCTTGCTTATTTCCTCGGGGAAGTTTTCATTTTGAATTATTTAAGGCGGAAGCAGTAAAAAAGAGAAGCATTCTATCAGGAGAAATGAATTCTTGAAATAAATATATATCGGAGAGAAGTTTAAAATTTATTCTTATATCTCTCTTTGTGAGGCTCTCATGAGTTTATTTATCAATCTGCCCTGTATTTCAAATGTGCTGGGGATATGTATAGATTTTTAAATATTAAAAACTTCCCGGAACACTTTATAATCTTTAAGTTTGTTTCCGAGTATTTCAAGAGGTTCCGGATATTGAATATTTATGATGATAATCGATAGCGTCTGCTTTTCAGTACATTCCTGAGTTTGAATATTTATGCGAGAAATTGTGGAAATTAGTAAATGGGTTCCAGATTTTTTTCCTTTATACTCGGTGATTTAATTTAGTTAAAAATTAATCGAATATTTTTAATTGATATTTCCTTAATTTTTGTTGAACAATACCATAAATAATTCACTAATCAATGCTTAAAAATATTTTTATGTTTATGATTATTGAATAATTTAAATATCATTTTATTATTTTAATGAAAACTTAAACTTATTTTAAAAAAAATATCTGATAAAATGATGCCATCTATATATTATTATACTTTTTAAATGGTATCTATATTAATTTAGCATTCAGTAATTTACGACTCGCTTAATAATTGAAATAAACAAAGACAGTGAATCATACTTAACTGTTAAATTCTTCTGTTATGTTATATATCTAAAGAAAATAAATCTCTTAACTATATCAAGTATATTTTAATTAAAATTAAGTATGAGAAAAATATTTTGAGCATTCTTGGTTTACTTATTGAATATTTCCAAAAGTGTGCTAAAAATCACTAATGCAAAATTCTCTCACATTTATTAATACTGCAGTGAAAGATAATCATATTTTAAGTGCAGTGAAGCACCTATTGAGATTTACTATACAGATTTTAAACTATAATAAGAAATGTGATACCTCCAATACTTCTTGTGACAATGTCATCCATTCATAGAAAATAACTTGTATGATAATGCAAAATAAACTAGTTATTTAAATTATCTATATGGTAATACCTTTTTTGGTTTGCCCTACTGCATCTTGATTTCGAAATATACTGTATTTTTAAAATATTTATAAATAATATATTTTTTCCTTTTTTTTTAAGTCATAGTTTAATGGAAGTTATAAATCAGTGGCATGAAAGATGTTTTCCAACGAATATTACCACAGAATAATGTGTCGATGACTTCGTCAGAAGTGAAACAAATGCTATCGACTTTATTTCAGTTTCTTATTTTCTAGTTACATTGATAAGAATGCAGATATGATTGCAGTTTTATTTTGCAAGTACAACAAGTTTTGAAATTTACAGGATGGTAATCAGGGACACTATTTAATTTTTTTTTCCAATGGCAGATTGTAGACAGTTACAAAGGATGTGTTACAAATTACGTAGGAAAGGACAAAGACAGGATTGAGAGAGAGAAAGTACATCCCTTCTTGAACCGGGATTCAAACCCAGGACTTTCCTATCCGTAGTCAGGCACGCTGACCACTAGACAAGTTGGCCGGCTTATTTAAAACTATTGAACAGATAAAAACGTATATTTTTACTTAATTAAATATGTTTCTTTATTGAAATAATAAGTATTTATTTTTCTCTAGGTATGCTGGTTAGGCCAGAATTAACAATTTGATTTGTATTCCAAACCATTACAAATTTGCACTTCCAAAGCGTTGAGCTGTCATTTCAATGGTTATTGCTCCTGCCATTGGTTCAACAGTTCTTGGATTTGAATCCCACATTGGGCATTGATGTTTGTAGTGGTTCCGAATACACTTTAATCTGTAGGTCCTTGTCTAATTAGCCCTAGTGTACAAAAGTGTCATTGAGAGATAAGCAAACGAAACTACATCCAAAGTGGAACTGGAATTAATGAATTTTTAAAATAAAAGGCATGGTATTAACCATTCAGCGGCCATCAAAGCTTTAAAAAGAGATATTGGCCTCTGTTTTTGAATTAAAAATGTTTATGTTAAAGTTACTATAACCATTTTTAACCTCAATCTTATTAAAACATTTTTATTATTCCATCTCTTGATAACTGTATCCTTTTTGATAGGAATTTTCATTTTCATTCAATGTTATGTCTAGGTGAGAAACGATTAGTTAAATTTTCTTAAATATGTTAATATCTTCATAAGCAATTTTGATTTCAGTAGAAAAGAGTGAGCTCAAAGATTTACTATATTTTTTTAATTTAGAATTTTTTTAATACTAGAATTAGTATAATTTTCCTAGAAATAGAGAGTTTTTTAAGTTTAATTTTTTTAATACAATGGTTTTGTGAAATTCTTTCGAATAAGCATAATATTTCATTTGTTTAGTTTGAATAATTTACTCTGGAAAAACTTTAAATCATATGCCGTTTATTTATTTTCACAATAATCATTTCGGGTATTTTGAGTTAAAAATTCCAAATCGTTGATTTATTTTATTATTTAGATTACAAAATTTTTAAGACCATTATAAAATTACAAATTGTATTTGTTCCTCTAATATACAGTTTTACAAGGAAATGTAAAATTTACTAGGTATATATAAATAAACTGATTTTATGATTTAATATTCGGATATTTTGCAAATTTTCTTTTTTTCCTAATTTAAAGTAAAAATAATTTCAAAAGCGAAATACTTGTATAAGTTCATTCGGTTTGCATTTGAGATTTTTTTTTCTTTGAGTTTCTTAATTCTTGCAGATAGTCTTAACAGAAACAATTATATAAGCAATTAAAAACACAGGTTTGTCCTCTGCAATCAGAGTTTGAAATACTTTATTTATTTGTTTTACATATATTTCCTTAATCCATTAAATATTATTTTTTTACTACTGATTTCTTTTCAAATATTATTTCATTATATTTTTACTGTAGATTTAATTTGAAATAAAAAATATTTTTTCATTTTTTAAGCACGAACTACAACTGTTAAACAAAGGAATGTGAGTAGATAATAGTAATAGCCATGTTCACCATTAAAAATTTATTAGCATTTAAAACAATATTTCAACTATACCAAATTAACACTTTTCCTTCTTCGATTTATAATCTCAATTATATCAATATGCTGACCTCAGCAAATACTTTTATGAATTTTTTGATTTAAAGAATTATAATTTTCAGAATAATGTTTTATATATAATTCTAAATAGTTAAATAAAAAATGAAACTAAATTAGGATGAAAGTTAGAAAAAAGGATGTCTACCACAAAAATTTAATGCATAATTGTTTTATTTAAGTAAATGTCTTTTCTTAACTACAATAAAAGTCTTATTTTATATTTTCAAAATATCTTAAATTGCTTGCAATTAAAAGATGACAGTTAACACCAACGAACTTCTTTGTACATGATTCTAAGGAGAGATTTACCACTTTTTATCAAAAGTATTACTAGAGAATGTACTGTAATTCTCAAGGTTGCTAATGAAAAGTGTTCTCAATATTATAATTTTTTTAAATCTTTTGTCTATGGCATTTGTTTAAAAAAATTTAGTATTGAAAATTACGCATTCGAATTTAAATTCTCATTAGGTTAGAACTTAAGTTTAAAAAAAAAAAATTACTTCAGTAGTGGCGTTACTAACGGAAATTAAGATCGAGTACTTACATTACAAAAGTAACATAAAATTTGGTAGAATCTTCCGAAGAAATGATACCAATAATATGTAATGCAAAATATACATATATAATTATATGTTAGTTAATATTTTTTATGCGTTAAATATGTTAAAACTACACAAATAATTTGACTTTAATTTTCATTTAAGTTGGAATAAGTTTGAATACAATACATCATCTAATATCTCAATATTTTATTAATTAAATAGTCTTTTGTTCATAATTGATAAAAAAAATTCTAAATTAAGCTTATAGCTCATTGGTCACATTAAATTTATTGGCCTGTTACAAATATAAATTGAATATTTGATCACGATTTTCTATAACAAGGTGCCAATTTTTCAATTTTTTTATAATTCCAGGAATATATTAAATGTAACTTATTTTATTGGCAACACTTTTCATTTTATAATTTCCTCTTAGAGTTAAAATGCAGTAACTGTAATATTTTACTTTATATCAAGCCATCAGCGTTTGTCCTAAAGCATCTTTGACAGTATCCATGTATAAACTCTCTGACGAAAAAACGGTAAAAGTAAGAGGAAAGAAACGCGGTGGATGAGCTTTAGGAACGGGTGAGTAGCCTTAAAATAAATCCGCCTCTAACAAAGGGAGGTAACAGAAAAATGGCGTGTGTAAGCAAGCTTCTGACAGGCTCTACTAATGAGGCAACTGCCGCAAGGGGATAAGCCATGACAAAGTCATTCTTCAACCCTTTCACCTCATTAAATCCTATTGGAGGGAAAGAGAAACCTTGTTAACAAAAACGCACAAATCAAAAGCGACTGAACTTTTTTTCCCAGCTTTTTCATTGGCTCCTTTGACTTAAAGATATTTTGGTTTTCCCTTTCAATAAAACTTGGTAATTTTCAATTGAATATATAAAAGAAAATAATAAAACCATTGAGTATATTATTCTCTCTCAAAGTATTCCAAACATCAATTTTATCTACAATTCTTCAGAAATAAAAACTTTTAATTAGAAAAATGAAATAATTTAACACAAAAAATTATATATGTGCGTAATTTAATCTTGTTATTTTTGTACACAATTTTAACATTGTATTAAAAGGAGATTAATTTCCTTACTATAATGCACAGCATACCGTAAAATGAATAATATTAAACTCATTATTTTAATATCATTCTGGAGCCATATAGATTTCTGTTATCTCTTCACACTTTCAAGGCACATATCTGAGGTTCGAGACTTGGGCTAGGGAAAGCCAAAACTGTCTTTCATCCTTTCAGTGGGTATATAAACTGAGAACCAAGCATATTTGGGAAATAAACACAGGGAGTTTCATGTTAGGCTGGCAACCTAGCAGTGATATCTTAGGGCCCTTGTTAGTAAAAAAAAGATTCGGCAAAATTTACATAAATATCTGTAAAACATACAGGAAATCATGATTTTCTTTTTCTAGAATGAGTAAAAGATTAATTTTTCTTAGAATGATTAATTGCGTATTATTCCGGTAATGATACTTGAAAGTAATATAAGAGTACATTTTTAATAATGCTGCATAGATGCTCATTTTTTAAGGAATTTTGGGTTAGGAAAACCGATATGGGCACTGTTGTCTTTGGCCCATATTGGGCCAAATACACCAATACCACGACAGTAGTACTCCTTAAACTAAGCCCGTACACGACAGTGGTACTGGTTTAGTTTAAAAAGCATTCTAAAACGTTCGGTAAAATCATTCAAGTGCACAAATAATTTTAAAAAGCTGACAAAATTCACAGAACTATTCACTTTACATTAAAAACAATTATAAAAGATATACAATTTATGCCTACAGTAAAATCTTTACTATAATAAACTAATTTGAAATAAAAGAAAAGGGAAGTGTAATATATAAAACTGAATTTTCAATAATGCATATTTACATAGGGGTGCAAGTGAACCTGTACTGTACTTTAAGGTTAACGGGTTTGGAATAATCGCCTGTCATCAAATGCCTCGTTATTTTGAACCACGTTAAAGTAAAAAAGTGGTCACACATAAGCTGGCACCCTCCTCTTCACATCCACTCGACTCAGAAGGAAGGAATTTGGAAATTTTCAATAAATAATAGGATAAAATTGGAATCACACACAAAATGCAGTTTGCGAAATCAGATACTACACTCCCGAAGAGGTGTTCTTGCAAACAGTCATGTCTAGTCAAACATCTCAATAGGCCAAAGCTGTTTTTTTTTTTGCTATACTGGAATAGTTCTTTATTTTTCTAGAATTCTTCATCGTTTAAACACAGAGCGTGAAATTATATACTATTCGATAACTTTCTTAAGAGTTTAATTAAAAATTAATTTAGTGGTTGATTAAATCATTAATTTACCAAAGTTTCTTTGTTACCCAAAGATATTTTGAATTCCATTCCAAACAGGGCTGAAATTCATAGGAAAAGAAAATTTATGTCTCTTTGCCATAAGTAAAGACAATACTTGTGTTTTAATATATTTCAAGAACAATTAAGACACTTTATAAGCTCTTGAAGTCTACATTTTGAATGTGACAATGACGTTGTTACTAATGATTACAAATCAGAAGTTTGCCAAATTTCTACAGCAATGGCTTCAATTTCACTATCAAACGTAATAAATGTAGTAAAAGGGCCCACTGCTAACTATAAATTAAAAAGATCACCGTGGATAACAGATCCAGGACGGTGTTTGATCTCTAACTTAGATTTGTTAATATAAATACACATTTAATCTTTGAAGATAGTAAACCTCAATCGCCTCCGTTGCTATATATTTATATTGCAATCACATTTAATTTTCGGTATTACTTTGTGTAAAATTAATAGGTGTCACCTCTATGTTTTAAGAAAGTCTGATATTATCTATTTATTGATTTCTTACGTACTTATGAAATAATTAATAGGAAGAATCAGCATTTGTGTAAAAGGCCAGAAAATTGTATTAAAATTACAATGACCTTCCGAACTTCTTAATTTTAATTTGGCATAAAGTATTAAACATGAAATTAATTACCGACACTTTAGTTTTTATTTCAATTAATCAGAGTATATGCCATATTTAATAAGAATAAAATGATTTTTCATGATTGAATTTAAGTTTTTGTTTTTGTTTCCTATTGTTTCGTTACCGGTTTAAGAGCTAAAACTACGATTAAATTTGAAATTCATGACATATATTTTGTATAATAAATCGTGCTTTGTATACATATATATATATTATATATATATATATATATATATATATATATATATATATATATATATTAAGAAAATTGACAATATGTATAAGCAGCAATTATGCCGCGTTCATTAATATTTTCAAGAACGGGTGATCAGAGTCTACTGTTTTCTGGTATATTGCTAACAGATTTTATAGTTTAATGCATAAATGTAATGCATCACAAATTCATAAAAGTTTTTGTTAAACTAAGAGTTGAATTCTCTGTAAATTTGAAACTTATAAGTAATTATCTCAAACAAATGTAGTATATTAATTTGACACTAAGAAATTGATTATGAAAATAGTCGTTGTTTCTTTTAGAACAATTTTTATCATCTTAAGATAAATGGCTTCTTCTACGAACTTGAAAATTACCATTCTAACCGAAATGTTTCATAATTCAGTTAGATTAAATATGCTATTCCCTCATTTAATTTATTCGTCAATTATTACCTCTACAAGCATCATGTACTTTCAAAAATCAATAAAATTTTGTTAAATTAACTTTTGTTTACTATAAAAATTCCATACTATACATGAAAATATACTATTTTGTATATGAAAATATACTATTTTAATGTAATTTACAAATATAGATAATAAAATAAAATAAATTGTGCATATTTGCGATATATTTTAAAATGTTTTGTCTTTCCAAAAACTAATAAAGCATAAGCAAATTTGCTAAAAAGTATTTTTAAAGCAATATAATTTCTAAAAAATATAAATTTCCTATGACCTTTTTAAACATAAACACAAACCATTTTCTTATATTAAATCATACAATGTTTAAAGTATACATAATAAACATTTGCAATAAAGTTTATTATTAACTTAAGAAATTATAAACATTTACAATAAAGCTTATTATTGAAAATAATTGTAAGAGATTAACATATATTAAAAAATAATCCATACAAGCAAATAAAAAAATAAAAAAAAATTCTGTGTTAATAATTTTATTTAAATATCCTAAGGATATTCATTATTTAAGGGTAAAATACATGAATTTATTATTAACATGTTTAAAACTAAAAAATATGGATGTATGATTTTAGGAACCTGATTAATTTCAATTCTGTACATATTAGTTATATTTAATACATTATTTATATATATATATATATATATATATATATATATATATATATATATATATATATATATATATATATATATATATATATATATATATATATATATATTAAAAATATTCTAATTTTTTGTTGAAATTCCACGGTGTTTTACCTTCACGCCCTTTTAAATCTGCAAAACACCAAATATGTTTAATATGAAATACATTAAGAGTATTTATTACATAGGGAGAAAATTCTACTAACGTTTCTTAGAATTTCGATTCACTTGGGGTTCGTTCAGGCTTTTAATATCTACAAAATACTAACCACGTTTCAATCAGGAAGCATTGATCCTCAGAATAAATGACATTGGCACATTATTATCTGCTCTAAAAAATTAACCTATGTAAAATGTAAATAAAAAAAAAAGATAAACATTAGAATTATTACAATTTTTGACAAATTTAAATATTTTCTAATTAAACGTTAAGATATGAAATGCTTTTAGCGTCTTGATTTAAAACTTTATTTTAATTTTAATTTTAATTTTAATTTAATTTTTTTATTTTTTCTGTTTTAAATTAGAGTTTCAGTTTCATCTCTTTATAGAATAGCAAGTTTTGCCTGCGTGATGGCAAGCTTGAAAATTCACCAAATTTCCATATAAGTTTTGTTTTTTTTTACATACACAGTTACATTTTGAATATGAGAGCAATAACTCTGATTATGTTTGATTATGAAATCAATAATTTTTGAAACAGTGCAAATAAATGTAGACTTTTGATTCGATGTAGTTTTCGAATGTCTCCTTTGCTTAAGACAGACTTGTATCAGCAATATAATTTGATATTAAGCATAATCATTATCAATCTACAAAAATCATTTTTTAATTTTCATGACTAATCATCAATTAAAATCATATGAAGTATACGAATAAATATTTTTTTACAAAAAAGTTATATAATTGTTTCCTTATGAAACTAATTTTTATATGGGGCTAAATTTTCAAGTTAATTTAATTCAACAAGGACGATTAATATTACTGGATTCATAAATTATCCATTTTTATATGATTATTTTGTTGTTTAGTTAATTGACAACTTATGCATACTTTCAGAAACTGTTGACAAAAATAACCTAACTCTAGATTATTTTAACTAAGTAAAGTAAGTAAAATCTGTAGCAAATATATGCATGAAAAAAAATATCTATATATATTTAGAATTTTTTTCTCCTTATACTTTTTTGTAAATAAAATTTCTCGTGCATTTCAAAAAAATTATGCTCATAGGAATAAAATATTACATAAATAATAAATCATTTGTTCTGATATACTGAACTACTCTATATGTACTATATACACTATATATATATATATATATATATATATATATATATATATATATATATATATATATATATATATATATATATATATATATATATATATATGAAGAAATATATGCCATTTTTTTAAATAAAGTAAATCTATTACAAAATAAGAAACAAAGAAGAAAAAATTCTTCAGTTTTTCTTATTCATGGTAAAATCAGTATGATATTGCTTCATTTATTCGTCGTTTCTGATAAGCAAATGAATTATAGCATTATCTAATAAAGTTCATCGGAATCAAAGTTTTGTTCAATTGAATTAAAACTGTCCGAGCAAATATTACAATTTTAATTCTACAATGTGATGTAGAATGGCTTTTCGTAAAGCATAATTTGCTTATTAACCTCATTTTATTCACATTTACGAATTCACTTTTTAGTACACTTTTGAGTGAATTACAGGGGAAAGTAGAGCAAAAAAATTTCTCTTTGTGTGTTATACAGATAGAGCCATAAGAACGATGAGAAAAGCTCACCTTCATTTTGAAGTAAGAAAAGAAAGCATTTGCGAAGTACTTCATTCTAAGTAAAGAAAATGTCCAAGATAAAACTCTTTTCTCCTTGGTCGATGCAAGGACAGTATGTAGAAAGGGCGCGATGTGTATTTGAAGTCGTTTGTTGTTGAAATGAAAAATGATGTTTTCCAGATAAGAAGCTGTCACTCGCGTCGGCCTTTTGCATCGTATCGTGAGCGACCTATTTCTTTGAATTGCACAAAAGAATACACAGAAAAGGAGGAAAAAACACTTTTTCTTCATAATATCTTTCTAAAATGCAATTTTGGTCACAGGAAATGCTGTAAGCCCATGGGCAACCCAGCGCCTTAAAGGGTTACACGCTCAAGGGGATTTCGAATTCTTTTCTCTAGGGAGGATTTAAGATATTGGTCTTGAAATATCTCCGAACATTTTTTTGAAGGATTTTGATTTCTTGAATTTGTCGCAAGTCTATTCTTAAACTGTCTATCATTCGATATGAATTTTAATGAAACATAAAGTACTTTTGCTGCAGAATTATTTTAAAATATAAAATTTCATAACATGGTAAGTAATGATTTAAATAGTTCATAAATTATATAAGATGATTTATAACTATACTATTTTAAATCAACTTCATCACAGATCATTTTGAATAATACAACATTTATTGAAATAAATAATGTCATTAATGATATTAAATTGATTGACTCAACTGTAAATTTAAACCTATTAAGTAATTTTAAGAAATTTATTGATTAAGTAATTTATAATTTCTCAAGTTTATTAACAAATTTATTTTTACATTATTGTTTCATTATTGGGAAATGATAACACATTTAAAGTTTAATTATTGTTTTGGACAAAATAAAAAAATATCTATTTACTAATTTACAAATTAATATAAAATAACAATTTAACATCTTAGTTAGAATTCGAAATTATATCATTTTGCGTCTTCACGTCATCGCGTCTTTTCTCGCCCGTCACCTCGTCGTTCTCTTCCCCCTCTCCTCTGCTTATGTCCGACGACGACCACTGAGTGACCAGGTGGCGCTGTCAACCCCACATTACTATGAAAAATCTTTTATTAAATAGATTCCTTTTGCATACAAATATATTGATCATTTTACTGTTTTCAATTTCTTAGAATTGGACAAAATTTACAACAACATCATCCTGAAGAACTAAAATTAATTAAAACAAATAGCGATAATTTAAAAATTGAAGTTATGAATATTTGAATTATTGTAAAAGATAACTATACATACACTGACATTTATGACAAAACAAATTGATTCTAATTTTAAAGTAAATGTGCTAATTTTTTGGAATTCAAATATTTTAATTAAAATTTACAAAAATATTATTTTTAATCCACTTAAAAGAATTTATAAATATGTAATAATTTTAACAATATCTACAAACAAATAAAAAATACTGGAAACTATTATAACTTTTAATAACACTCCAATTAACTTTATAAAGCACTATTTGGTTAATACAGCATTGTTTATAAAAGTGAAGAAAGAGAGATATAGTTATAAACTACAGAAGGGTCACCCAAGCCTTGAAGGTCCTATAAGAAACTTGAAATGCCAATAGTGTTTACACCTAGTATTTAAATATATGTATTTATTTGGTTTACACATAGTATTTATTTGCAGTTCTTGTGGCTTTGAATCTGGATTTAATTTTGATTATTATAAATTAGTTGCATATTTTGCAACATGAGATTTAATATTATATTTTGGTTTGACATTTATTTCTTTAATTCTGGTTTGACATTTTTGGTGTGGCTTTAAGGTACATTGGCTTCTTCAAGACTTCAGTCTTGAGCCATTGCAGGAAAGCCAAACTTTGTGCTAATGTTGGGGATAATTGTTGTGTTAAGGAAATATTTATTCTTTTGCTTATGATTCTCAGTTTATATTAATAATAATAATAATAATAATAATATATACACATATTATCACGTTAAATTGTAGGAACTGACACTTGCATTTATATTTAAGAAATTTTTAAACATATAGATCATTAAATTATATTTCTAAAGCTAATTTAATCATTGCATTAAAGAATTATTTTTTTAAGTCCTATAATAGAAATTATTTGAATGCAAACTTAACACCTCTTAATATTTATTTTTGTTTATTTTATCTATTATATCAGATATAATATAAACTAAAGGTGCAGCTAAATTATTTATAAATAAAATAACAAGGAAATAGATAAATACAATACTGGCCATTAAAATTGCTACATCAGGAAGAAATACAGATAACAAAATGATATTTATTGGACAAATATATTATACTAGAAATAACAAGTGCTTACATTTTCAAATAATTTGGCTGGATATATATAGATCCTGAGAAATCAGTACCCAGAACAAACACCTCTGGCAGTAATAACAGCAGTTATACACCTGGGCATTGAGTCAAACAGAGATTGGATTGCATGTAAAGGTACAGATGCCCATGCAGCTTCACCACGATGCCACAATTCATCAACCGTAGTGACTGGCGTTTGGGGACGAGCCAATCGCTCGGCAACCATTGACAAGACGTTTTCAATTGGTGAAAGATCTGGAGAACGTGCTGGCCATTCCAACAGCCGAACACGTTCCGTATCAAGGAAGGTCCGTACAATACCGGCAACATGCGGTCGGGCATTATCCTGCTGAAACGTAGGGTTTCGCAGGGCTCGAATAAAGGGTAGAGCCACGGGTCTTAACACACCAGAAATGTAACAAGCACTGTTCAAAGTACCGTCAATGCGAACAGGAGGTGACCGAGACGTGTATCCAATGGCACCCCATACCATCACACCAGGTGACGGGCCTGTATGACGATGACAAATGCACGCTGCCAGTGTGCGTTCACCACGATGCCGCCAAACACGGATGCGACCATCATGATGCTGTACACAGAACCTGGATTCATCTGAAAAGATGACGTCTCGCCATTCATGCGCCCAGGTTCGTCGTTGATCACACCATTGAAGGCGCTCTTGTCTATGACGCAGCGTCAAGGGAAGCCGCAGCCATGGTCTCCGAGCTGAGAGTTCATGCTGCAGTAAACGTAGTCGAACTGTTCATGCAGACACATTTTGTCTTCCAAACGACCCCGTTTCTTGACTCACGGCTCGTGACGTCGTCGCACCATCCATTACGGCCAGGC
Source organism: Latrodectus elegans (assembly GCA_030067965.1). NCBI lineage: Eukaryota > Metazoa > Arthropoda > Arachnida > Araneae > Theridiidae > Latrodectus > Latrodectus elegans. The sequence continues at coordinate 7,576,083 of CM057822.1, read as the reverse complement.
GGATAATATGCCTGTCTTCTCGGCTGCTAGTGATAGGTGGCCGTTGAGATCCCGCATGGCATTCCGTATTACCGTCCTGAACCCATCGTTTCCATATTCTGCTAACAGTCATTGGATCTCGACCGACGCAAGCAGCAATACTGCGATAAGATAAACCGCAATCCCGGCACGCTACAATTAGACCTTTATCAAAGTCATAAACGTGCTGGTACGCATTTCTCCTTCTTACACCAGGCATCATAACAACTTTTCACCAGGCAACAACGTTCAAATTCAATTTGTGTATGAGGAACCGGCTGAAAAATTTCCTCATTTAGACACAATGTAGGTGTCGTACTGGCACCTGCTTTGTCTGAATGCGCTGAAAAGCTAATCATTTGCATATCACAGCACTTTCTTCCTTTCGAATAAATTTCACGTCTGTAGAATGTCGCCTTCTTGGTGTAGCAATTTTAATGGCCAGTAGTGTATATATTACATTCAACTTTAGAAATTCTTAAGTTTTAAAAATAAATGTGTAAATTTTCATTTATTAATCCAAAAAATATAATTGGAATATATTTTAAACATAAATTTACTTTTTTGCACTCACATACCTCAAGAAAAATTTTCTAGTTATTTAAAAGCAATAATGATAACATAAAAACGCTCTATCATTTTATTTATCGTACTAATTTGATGTATCTAGAAATTATTTTTAATTTCAAAGGAGATATGAAATAATTGAGTAGAATAAAAAAAAATGTTTTTATTTATAATAACATGAAAACGTGATGGTTTTTCATGTTTCCAAGTTATTTTAAATAAATTAAAGAATAATATACAAAAAAAAAATGTTTCAAAAGTTTTCCAGTTTAATGGAAATTTGTTTATTCATCGCAATAGAAATATTTTCTGAGTAGCCATGTTTTCAATAGCAAAATGAGTTCTTTCTATTGAATAAATTCATAGAAATAACTTAATTTGATTATGTTGAATGATTCATCATTCGAGAGCTCCGTCAAAGGAAAATGCGTCTCCGTAATTCAATAATAACACAATACTGTTTCCTTCAGATGTAGTAGAATAACACACAACTTTCTCCAATGATAAAAGGAATACATTTTCTATCAAAAATGCAAGCAAAAATAAGAAAAATTGTTACAATTTAATTCCGATGGTAAATAAGGACAAATACTTATGTTTAATGTGTGCATAGTAAAACTTAGCTTAAGACTGCTAATGTTGTTTGCTGAAATTATGTTCAAGAATATTTTATTTAATACCTGTTATATCAAAAACAGAATCTAACAGAAAAAATCATTAATCACACTAACCACTGAAAATAACAAGAATATGTAAGCAATGTGACAAAATATACATGTGTGAATTAGAAATCCAAGGGAAAAATTAATCTAAGGAAAGTTACTATATTTAAATAAACTTCAGGCAAAATGTACCTCATATTTTAATTAAACAATTGCTTGCTGCAGTAAATGTAGACATTTCCATAAACATATCCATTCCATATTTATTTATATTACAAACGATAGGATAATTATTATCTAAAATCTCAAAATTTGTTTTCTAACAGCGTGGATTTCAACGTGGAAAATAAATTTGGTGTTGCATAATCAAATGAATATGTATATTTTCTATATTTTAATTAATTAATGGTTGACTTACAAATAAATATGATTCATTTTTTACATCTGAAAACACATTTTGTATACATTTTTGCACTGAAAATATTGCACTTAGATGCCCATTGAGATGAATACTTTGTTTTTAGTTTCAAATTCTTCTACGTAAAATGCACTGTTTTCATATTCTACGTTTTAACTGAAAAATTACTGCAACAAACTGTTTGTGGTTTAAAAAGTAATTTAATCTGCATGGACTCTTCATTTTAAGACTACCGAAGAAAGAAAAAAAAAATGCGAATTTTCATGACTGCAAATCAGAGTTAACTTTTATTATAGACTTATTTTTGCGTTATTTAGCATAATTTGTTATTCATCAAATGGTAAAAAAGACAATTGAATAAAAATTTTTAATTAATATAATTTCGTTTGAAACTGCTGCACAACTGTTTTTTGTACATATTGTTCATGCAAATTGTATTGTAAATACGAAGCTGTCATCAAAATTTCTTACCGTCATCTGTATGTGATATCGAATTCTGTTCTAAACTTTTACATTCTTTTTAATATTTAATTTGTTCATCAATACAAATACCATATAAGGTAAAAAAATGTGTAAATTTGAGATCATTAAAATTAATATTTTTCTGCTATTATTACAGATAAAATATTAATTAAAAGTAAAAAAAAATCCAATGCGATCTTTTCCAAATTACATCAAATTTCAAAGTACTGAGATATAAAAATATATTCTTACTGGTAGGGAAACAAAAATTTCTAATTCTAAGTGGATAAAAGAAAATTAAAAATAATTAAAGCAGATAATGAATTGTGCTCTTATTCATGAGAAAGGTATATATTACCAACAAACATGCAATATGTCTTGTATATACATATATGAGAGAAAGAATATGTATGAATAAAAAATAGTTAGTATTCACTGAAGAACATAATAAAATATTTTAAGAATTCGTTATAGTCCTCAATTAGCAAAGTTATGTTCATTAATCTTTCACCAGTTGAGTCAGCAACTTAATATCAACTCAGAATTTAAATCACTAACTCGAGTTTTTGATTACAGATTACTTTGGTCGGAGTAATTGACTGCTTAAAATCATCAATCTATTAATTAGCGTATAACCAGCACACCACATTAACCTCCCTCTCTGCTTAATGAGGTTTCGACCCCTCTCCCTCAAAACTGTGTAAGCGTCATGCATAATTATGGTGACGCCATCTGTATCCTCAAATTATAGGGCACGTCATTATTTAAACTAATTGTGTGACTCGAAATCACTGTGTATCGCTCATGACGACTTCACACACCTGTGACTTAATTGGATGGAGTAATAGGAAGTACCCGTTATCGGATACCATGTTACTGAAATGCAGATATTAAACGCTGACACATTCGACACCATGTTACCCACTGAAACTAATGAGGTCAGAATTAACTTCCAATTGATTTGATTCTTTTTCAACAGCTGCTGAAACCCAGAAATGTTTTATTTATTTGTTAGAAATATATTTTAATAATTTACCTCATTAGTAAGGAAAATAGCTTTTCAAATCTTTAGAAAAATATTAAATAATGAATGTGTGTTAAGGAATTTGATTCGGCTTATAATAAAAAAAAGTAAATAATATATTCAACGTCTTTTTAAATTTATTAACATTCCAAATAATTTTTTTTAACTAATTTCAACTGAAATATATGTTTTTAAATTAAGTTTATGCATTGATTATGTAAGGATACATAAAATTAGTTTTATGTGTATTATTTTAATTTTTAATTGAATTACTTTAATTTTTTGAAATAATTTTATTTTTCGATATGATTTTAAAATTTAAACGGAGGGATGATAAAAACAATTCACATAATACATTTTATGATTGAAACCTAAACTAAATACAAGTACAAATAATGTAATAAAAGAAACTAATTTCTGAGTTAAATGTTGTTAGATTAATATTTTTTTATAATAGTATGTGGTTACTATTTTTCACATTATCAAATTTGATAAGGTATTGCAAGATAGAAAACAACTCTGGCGCCATCTAGTGATATGAAATAACATTTGCTACTATTTCAATCATGACGCTACAAACGTTAAATTATGAAAATGTTACTAACATATTGAAAGCAATTATATTTGAATTTATATTTATTCCAAATCAAATGATTGCATTCATCTGCAGTTTTACTTCAGAAAAATAACGATTTAAAATAATGATTTAAAATAAAATAACATAAATTCATTTAAACATAAAAAAAATCAAAATGAAAAATATTTCTCAGAAAATATCTATATTTTTTATTATATTACACTTAAAAGTTTAATGTTATCTAGTTTTCAGAACGAAGTATGGAAGTTAATACAGTAAAATGTTTCGTAATCGATAAATGAGAATTTGGAGATTCTTTGCCGTTCTAATTGAATTGGAAATAAATTCTATTTTCAGGCAATCATTTTAATTTTGAAGTGAAACGAAGCATTTTTCTTAATTATTATTAAATATTGCATTATTACTCATATACTTGAATTTTATAATTTGCTTTTACAATTTATTGAAAAAATGAATAATTAAAAATGAAAAATGAGTACATATTATATTATTAGTAATAAAATTTATTGAAATATTGAATAAAAAGAAAGTCATATTCAGATAAGGTACGATATCCACCAAATTAATTACATAATAAGCATTATTTTATTATCAGTATAGTAAATAAAATAATAATCGTCTAATATGATAGAAAACACACATAGCATTGCTTATAAACGAGTTTTTTCCTGTTTCAATTTTTTTATCACTATCATTCTATTAAGTGCGCTATTAGATAAATAATTATTATTAGATACTATTTCATCTATCCATAATCTATTATATACTAAGTATTATTACTGTTAAACGGATGATTATTTGAACAAAGTTGAAGAGAAGAAAATATGACTGATTTCGAAGGTTCCTTAAATTAAAAGTTATTATAAACAAATTTGGAAAATGTCATAATACATATTTATGTAATTTGGTTGTACAAATTGTTACACAACTTCAAGATATGTCTATTTATATGTGTCTATCTCTATATATATATATATATATATATATATATATATATATATATATATATATATATATATATATATATATATATATATATATATATATATATATATATATATATATATATATATATATATGTATATAAGAAATTTATAGTGTATTGGATTACTATTTAAATAATGTAAAAATTGGTATCATTTTATGTCTTTTTTTGTTCTTATATATTGAAAATCATATTTCTATAGTTTTGTTTCTTTTCTCGCATTTAAAATATAAAATATTTTTGAAAATTAATCCACTTTTGGAAATTTAAGCGATACAAAAAGATTCGAAGAAAACATTTTTCATATTTATTTTCTAGTGAATGTGAAAAATGGATTAATTATTAAAATTTAATAGAACAATTATTCCATCCTTATTTAGAGGTATATAATGACTTTCATATATTTCAAAAATATGTATATAATTATATTCTACACATATTTTAAAAGTATACATGGATACCATTTACACAATGACACTTTTATTAGTTTATTTCTATATTTGTAACAGTAAATCAATATACATAATTTTTTATATTTAATACGTTTATTCTTACAGATGGTTATTCATTTCATTTGTTTATATATCAAAACATACTGGAATTGAATCTAAGACATTAGAAATGTGACCTAGTTTAAAGTCATTTTGGTAAAGTATATGGAGCAGACTGCCACTTTTCATGATTGCGATGAGCGCATTTCAAAGGAAAATGAGTCGGTTTCGTGTTATATACGGAATCCCTTATGTTTCTTTTCCCTGGAATAAGTTTCTGGATTCCATGTCGTAAAAAATATTGGCCAGTAAATCATGTTTGTCATCAGAGGGAAACGTAAAATAAGCACGATCACTCTCATAAAAATCGGATACCTCAAAAAGTAGGGGATTTTAAGCAAATTGCATTTCAAACGAAGAATTTACTTAAAATTTACTAAAAATTTGTTTTAAAAAAATTTAGCATCCTATTTTATAACATTAATAGTTCATAAATATACTTCAATTATGTATATATATATATAATATATATATATATATATGTGTGTGTGTGTGTGTATATATATATATTTAAAATTCTTCAATAATTAGGAATTTACCTGCTTATAATTGCAATTACAATTCCATATTTATTTTCTAATTATGTGGATTTGCCTATAAGTGTATCAAATATGTCATCAGTGAATTCAAATATGAGAATGTATATGTCTTAATACCGTACATGTTAATTCCACTATTATTAAAAAACTGTAATTTCTGGAAGTTAGGTTTTAGTACTCAAATACGGCATTTACATGTTTAAATATTATATTTTTTGCTATGTGGCATATTATCTGATGCGACGTTTACATAAACTTGAAGAATTAAAACAATACATTCTGATCTGCAATGCGAATATAAAATGCTCAGGGTAAAAATCCTCAATATCAGGATTAAAATATGCTAAAATGAGATATCAAATAAAATAAGTACATAGAAAGAGTGTGAATGAAATAAGTATGTTCTGGTAGAATTGGATTTTATAGAGTTAATTTAGATCAACATTTGTTAATTCTTTATAATTTAAAAAGATTGATGAAGGATGGCTTCATATGATGCAGTTTGATATCATTGTTTTTGTTAACAAAATAATTTCTTTGAATTACGATATCGACTCATTTTCCTTTGAAATGCGCTCATCGCAACATGAAAAGTGGCAGTCTGCTCCATATACTTTACCAAAATGACTTTAAACTAGATCACATTTCTAATGTCTCAGATTCAATTTCAGTATGTTTTGATACATAAACAAATGAAATGAATAACCATCTGTAAGAATAAACAAACACACGTATTAAATATAAAAAAAAATCTTTCTTCTTATTTCACTTTGTTGTTGCAGCATTCTTCATGAAATAATATGATTATAGAGAATAAAAATTTCATTTTTAGTTTGATTTTAATGTATTCATGAACATAAGTGAATAAAATAGCAATTTATTTTGCATAAATTATTTTTCTATTGTGTTTTAGATTTATTAATTTTTTCTAAACAGATATAGGATATTGATCCCGATTTTGTAGCTCTAATAATGAAAGGTAGAACTGCTCGAAAATTAGCCTAAAATAGTATATATGTAGAGACACTGTTTCTTTCAAAATCTATGGTATTTCAATGTTATTAAAAGATCATTTGTTTATTTTATGAAGTCTACTTATACTATATTTCTATAAGGATTAGTTATGGGACAGAAATATTTAAGGGGAAAGGTCGCAAGTTCTATATCTGATATTGTTACGCAACGAGTGATGGAACGTGAGTGAAACAACGAAAACTGATCAAGAATGTTTTTGTTCAAAGTTTTTCATTTTTTTGTTAGGAGGAGGCGAGAAAAAGGAAATATGTAACTTGTGAAGGAGATTTGGCTTTATTGTCAAGTTTTTCTTACTTTGATCCACTTCTGTATAAAAGTTGTTTCACTCACGCACATCTATAGGGATGGTTGCTTGAGAGATTTCCATGTTTATCCTTGTGACACGTGAATACATCCATGGAAAATCCTCTCACATAAATAAAACAGCAAAATGGCCTTTTAACTCTCGTTGGTCATTAAACTGTCCACTAGAATTTGTGACACTTATACTGTGACATAGTTACACTATATTCAAGCCATAATGACAATCAGATAGATATCCTAGCAGGTATCTTAATATTGAAATAGGTATAGTTTTTTTAATTTTATTATAAGGTATCAATTAACCATTTGACATCGAAATTTTTCATAAGAAAATGGTTTTTAACAATTTAAATTCTATAAGTTTGTCATTTTTGATTTGCCTGTAAAAATATATCTTTTATATTAAATCATTCAATATTCCCTAATTTAATTTATATTCAACGTTTTTAAATTTAACTGTCTTTATAATATAATTTACATTTATTTACCGAATAGAAATTCTTGCTACTAATAAATATGATGGTAATAGTCACTATTAATAATATAAAATCAATATAAAATTTAAAACAGAATTTTTTTTTTTAGTAAATTGTTTTTACACTTTATTTGTTGAAAAAATGATTTAACATCAAATAAAAAATACATGTCGTGTGTTGTGATGATTTACAATAACATATAACTAAGGGAAATAATTTAAATTAAAATCTGATTGTTTTTATTTGGCTGAAATCAATGCAGAAAATTCAATTCAATGCATTGTCATGTGTCCCGAAATCTATACGTTTCTGTATGGGGAGCCGATAATCAAATGAAACGCTTCCATTGGTTTATCGTAACTATTAATCTTCCGGTATGAATTGCAGATGCTTCTACAGCAGCTGTGATTTCGTTGCGTTTTCTGAATGCTAATGATCTAACCTCAGAACGAAAGGGAAACATTAGAGATTTCAATAAATGATGTTTCTGGTTAACATTATATTTGAATAATTGATAACGTCTGGTTACCAAATCCTTAAATATCAAGAAATCAATATTTTAGTTAATGAGATCTCTATTTTTCAACATAACAGTTAAAATTATTTAGCTAAAAATATAAATTTCTAAACAAAAATTTATGTTGAATTTCTCTTAAGTATAGAATATTTTTAGCGAAAATTTAAGTATGTATTATAATTTGTAATCTGGAAAAAGAAAAAAAAAAGAAATTGAATACTTTTACAAACTGTTATAATATCTATATTGTTTTAACATTACTTTTAGCTCGGGTGCTAATTTGTCCAAGACTTCATACTTAAGATTAATTATGAACAATTGAAAATTTTATACACATGGAAAACTATTTGTATTTTGCATCTCATTTATTCTCAAAAAGGAATTTGTTTTAAATTACTTATTAAAAATTAATAACCCTTTCAGCTTCGTTTCAGAAATATTAATCAAAGTTAATTAGTAATAAAAAATTAATTGCACGTGAAAGATAAAATAAAGGATTGTTTTAATTATTTTGTAGAATGATAAAATTCTTAAAAAAGGTGAATAATTTTATGGTAAAATAAAAGAGATAAGAGAAATTGGAGAAATTAATTATCTGATAATTTTTATTTCAATTGCAATAAAACATTTTTTTCACATTCGTTCTTAATAGTTAACTTGTTAAAAATATTAATATAATGACGTAGTTTGAAATCATATTGTTTTTTACTTAATTAAGTGTTTTTTTTTTTGAAGATCTTAAAAATTTTTAATTAATAAATTTTATATTTATACATATTATATAGGAGAAATTAAATGACACTAGATACATAATGTAAAATAAATTTATTTTTATTTTAATATTAGATAATTTTACTTTCTCACAAAATTTTCTAGCGGAAAAGTTATAAAACTATGATATATTTGCTAATATTAAGTTTATAAGCTCAAAATCTAGATATTTTTTGAGCGAAAAATTTCAACACAATATAACAAACTTAAATGAAAATTAAAATTTTCATCTTTAAGAAAGCATCACGAAGTTGACTCCTTTGTTTTAGGGAAAGTCCCTGCCGTCAATACATGGACATTTTTGTAACATATATCCAACATCAAGTGTCAAATTTTACAGTTTTGTTTTCACATAGATACTGGGGATAAACTTTAAGTATTAATATTTTGTCTATTCTCATAGCAGTAAATCTGTTGACAATTTTCACATAATATTTATTACAACATATAGAAAAAAATTTAAACACAAATAATTTTATTTTAGTAAAAATTTATATTTTGTTATGGAATATATAATATTTATATAGATACCTATTATATTATTCTAAAATGAATGATTTTTATTGCGCTCTAAATATCCTCATTCTACTTAAAATGTTATATTTTAAAAAGAAAAGGCAATTTTTCATTATTTTTTAATGCTTAAATAGAAATATATAATTCTAATTGTTTATTTTTTCCTTATATTAATTATCTTTCCATTGTCATGATTTAAACTTTGTAAGCATTTAAACTGTATACTTAGAGTTATTGCACTAATATATATATATATATATATATATATATATATATATATATATATATATATATATATATATATATATATATATATATATATATATATATATATATATATATATATATATATATATATATATACACACATATATATATATATATATATATATACATACATATATATATATATATATATATATATATATATATATATAATATATTTAATAAAGAAACAAAAGAATCATTATTAATTTCAGTACACTGTCACAAATATCGCATTTCTTGTAATTGTATACATTTACTTACATAATACACACACTCACATATATATATATATATATGTGTGTGTGTGTATATTATGTATGTAAGTGTATGTAGTTACAAGGAATATGATATTTGTGACTTTGTATTGAAATTAATAATGATTCTTGTTTCTGTATAGTCTCAAGGATTGAATGTATTTAAATGAGAGACGAAATTTCCTCAAGTATTTGCGGTCTGCATATACTAAACTTCATAATATTTAAAAATGAATATAATGTGTTGTTACTTATGGCACTTGGAAAAGCCAAAATCTCTATGTCATTGGCAATGCGAATTTAAGTCAGTATTGTGCGTCTTTCTTTGGACCAGAGAATCACGAATGTGAAAGTATAGAATTTTGATCTAATCTTCGCCGATAGATGGCACTATAAGAGAATCCATTCCCTCTAATTTAACATTAATCTGGAGGGGGAACAAATTTTTTCCAGATCCTTACAGCCATGGTATCTGCTCTCAACGCTCGACAATAGTAATTTCTATTCCACATGTTTAATGTTCACGTATATCTTACGGACTTGGCGGATCTTCGGCGTATTGGGAATCAAACCCGCCTTTCGAAATGGAGGGCTGACGCCCTAACTGATAGTCTATAACGGCCCAGTATCACGTTTTAAACTTATAGCATATAAACAAATGTAGTTTAGAGGATCTCACATGGCTATTATTAAGATGAATTAGTGAATCTTCACATTGTCACAAAATGCAGGTATGTAAATTTGAAAATACAGCTCGTACCACTAAAATGAAAATTTTATTTTTAAATTTTTCCTTGAGTGTTAGCCTTGTGTACCATATTATCCAGTCCACATGTTGAAGATAAAGATAGAATTATCTGCCATTTACGCTTTGGCAACAACATATTTGTTCTTCACGTGGACACGCTGTTATAAAAATAGGTTAGTTTGTTCAGCAGTGACATGTGTAGAATTTTCAACAGCATCAGTGATAGTATAGTGTATTTAATTTTTATTCTTGAAAAGATAAATAAATTATTTCATTATATTTTTTACAATCTACTATGAATATAATTATTCAAAATTATAGTTAATTTTTAGGTATGTTAATTATACTTAAATAATTTACGAAATTTTGCAATCTTATTAAATTTGAGTTATTTGATTTATCTGTGCAATAAAATTTAAAAACAGGTAAATATAGATATCTTTGGTTTTACACAAGCCAACCACAGATACACAATAAGTTGGACTAAAGTTTCGGTTTCTTAGTTGTTCAGTATGTTACCAATCTTTTATCTTTATGAAATCTCATTTAATATTAAATATGTTTATAGCCATTAAAAAATTTGAAAATTACTAGTGAAATAAATTACGTAGGAGCTTATATCATCATAAATTTTTGCATGACACAATACATGTTCAGAGCTGTTACTTTAAGACACTTTAAAAAGAATATCAATCATTAAATTATTTACGAGCAAATATATAATATGTGCTTTATTACACGTCATATCTGCACGGTTGAAAAGCGTTTTCTGATTAATAGTGTAAACATTTCAATTGGAATATTTCTACTATAAATGTCTGTGTTGTTTTAGGAAAAAATCCACATGCTAGTAAAATTTTCCTATAAATATTTACGAAAAAGGACAAAATTTTATGAATATAATAAATTAGAATTTAGATAAATTGTGATAAAATGCTTAAGAAAACATACGGCGAATACCAACAATTTAATAGGTGAATTAGTTATTTCTACAACCGTCTTTTATGAAAATAAATTCAATAAGCTGATGTTTATATCAAATATCTCAAACTTATACCAAATTTGGATTTCCTAATTAATGGAGTCTATTGATTATTTCGTTAGTAATTTTTTACATTTTTGGATATTATAACATATTATAAGTATAAGATATTATAAGTTCTTTCGTTATCATCTTAATTATTTATATTAAGCACAAATCAAATTTTTAAAGTAATAAGTAAACGTATGATAGAGATTCTTTCATCTTATACAAAGAAAGTTTATATGCTACAAAGGTAGTTTTTTTTTTACATATCTTTAATAAAAGATATTTGCTGGGTATATTTAAAAAGTAAAATTTATATAAGTTTTAATGCAAATTTTGCTTTCAACTCTATATTAAAATTAACGTTTGAGAAGAAAATTAGAGTTATTTTTTGCATATAAAGACCCTACAATAAATTGTCTTTTTTTATATAGATAATTCTTTTAGTATTTAATACTTTAATCTATATTATTATAATGAATCTTAATATAATTGTTAAGCAAAAAACAAACTGAATACTAGTTTTATTCTATTGATTATTGATACATAATTTTTTACAATTTAGCCTTGAAGTAATTTAATTGAATCAAAAAAGTTAATAAAATAAATTTCCTTAAAATGTAAACACCCGCAAAATTTTCATTAATTACTTTTCAAAAACACTGCAATTGTTTTTCAAAATATTTAGTTATTGCAAAATTATATTGAAACTAAGAGTTGTTAAATCAGCACACGTTCTAATTATATAATATATATTTTATATTACACACACACATTCATGTATGTATATGTAATAAGCCACGCAATTGAAAAATAACATTCTTAAGCAGTTTTGCAAGTAATTATTTTGAAACACTGATTAGAAATTTAAATAAAATATTAAGATATAACTAAACAAACTAATATTAACTAAAATATATATCTGAACTAAAATATTGATTATAAAAATAAGAAGAAATGTGCTATAATCGATTGTTTATATATACTTTAAATATATAATTTGAGTCATTTTTATAATATAGAGCATTTTAAATAAAAATTAGTGTAATACGTTTGCAACTACATAGTTTCATTTCTCAATTTTTGAAAATGTTTCCAATTTCAGTTTTCTTCAAATAAATTTCCTTTTGAGGAGTTTTATGGCTATCAGAAACTGTTTTTAAAATTTATTTAAATTTATCAAAAATTTAAACTTTTCATGAAACTTTAGATGAATTTTAATTTAATTTGTAGGTACAAAATGATATGATTTTATTTTAATGAACTCTCATACAATCAATAAAACGTGAAGAAATAATTCAAACAGAAATAACTATAATCACATCAAACTTCTTTTATGATAATTCGAATTAGATGTTATTACATTGAAATCGAAATTTATTTTACGACCATAAATTCTATTTCTCTTTTATATTAATATGAAAAATATGTATCAAATAAAAACAGAAAGACGATTTATCTGATTTTATAATTTAAAGGTATTTTTAGGTAAATAGTCAACTATCATTTTTCCCGAAGTAATTTCATATGTAATTATATATTACTTTATAAAAGTCTTTATCAGGCACTGAAAGATTATTTTTTCTAACAACGCATTAAATAGTTTTAATTAAAGTTAAATTGCAGCTTTAAAACTTCGATGAATTTAATAGCATAGAAGCACATTTTTAATATATTTATCTTGAAAAATATGCCATAAGGATAAAAATGTTTGTAAAATAATAGTGGAGGAAGATGTTTATAAATTTTAATGATTAAATTATTTATTTATAAGAGAAACTTAATTTGTAATATGAATAAGTACATTAAATTTTGTTGAGGGAATGTTTAAATAAAAACATTTGATGGAGTTTAAAAGGAATAAAACATTATGAAATGATTTGACAAAAAATTAATTAGTTTCCTCTTTTAAATGACTGCAAAATAAATTGAATAAAAATTCAAATAAAATAAAATTATAACATTTATTCAGTTTTGTTTCAAATATTATTGGGTATTTAATTTTTTGAATTTGAAGTCCATATGAAAAAATATCTTTATTTCGCAAAATCAAAACTTATAGAAATTACAAACGCAAAACATCATTTAAAGAAAGATTTCTTTTTTGGAATATTCTTTTTTATAATTATTACTTAAAAAAAAATTAAGAATTAAGGATAAAAATAACTTAAAAAAATGAAATTTTTTAACTTAAGGGAATACTTTTTTTTTCCTGTTTTCCCCATCGTTAAACATTGCAAACTCGAGACATAAGACCAGTGTGGATTGCTTAACTATTTCTTAAGCTTAAGATTTTTTAGGAGGGGAACAGATTCTTTTTGAAAATACAAGTGAAATGAACATTATGATTACTTTTACCGTTTGTGTGAGTGTTTGAAACGTTTTTCAGTTTATATTAGAGGATTCGTTCAATTAAGTTAAAACGTATCTTTAGCAATAGAACTCGATTCAAAATGTATAATTTTAAGAATCGTGAGAAGTAATATAACTGCATTTTGTGAAGGATTTTGAAATTATTAAAACTAATTGATTAAAATGAAAAAAATAATAAATTTAATGACTGAAACTTTGCATTTTTAAGGCATTATTTTGATGCAAATTCTAATTAAAATTTTATACACTTTTTCAACTGACAAAACCAAAAAATCTAGAGAAATCAAAAATTGATGCTGATAAAATGTGTATAATTTCATGATAATCAAAATAGTTAATGCGCAAAAACTTATAAGAAAATTTAAGAATTCCTTTATATTATGTTTATATTATTTTTTAGTATTTATTTGTTTACATAAAACTCGATTGCCTTTGATTCCAATTAAATCTATGATAAAAAAATTTACAGAATAACATTTTCCTTTTTCACGTAGATGAACATTTATTGGAATTTGGTGTTTATTTGCAGATGGTTACGGAAAGTTAAAATTCTTTGGAAGAAATAGTACCAAAGATTTTAATTTATATATTTTAAAATGTACTTATAAATTTAAAAAAAACAAACAAAACTTCCACTTTTTAATGTATTTCTGAATACACTTTCTTTAATCAAATTGATAATCCAAGAGAAGTAAGAAGTGAAGAAGGCGTAACATACGATAAAATATTAAAACGCGTCTTGAAATAAATTCATGTAAGCAATGTAATACAACAATTTAAAAGTAGATCATAAAATGGGATTTTTGCTGAAGAGTGTTAATACAATTATCCTCTCATGATAAAATAATGAGAGGATAATTCACTTAACACTTTTATCTCATGATAAAATAATGCTTTTGAACAATGCTAATAATAACAATGCAATATTTGTTTTTAAACTTGAAAAAAAATTATTCTACTAGGAAATTTGTGATAACAACAAATTTTGAATTCACAACTTTTTATAAAAATGCTCATCGAAAATAGCCCAAAAGTAATTTTAAGACAAAGAATTACTTTGCTATGTCTAACTTTGAAACGTTCCCGTAAATATAATATTTATCTTTCATATTCGAAACTTTTTCACAATTTCAGAAAAGGACTCGGAAATGTTTAACTAATAAAATAAGTTTTAACATTTTCGTTACTATATTCAGAAATTTGCAAGAATATATTTTATAATCTTGCGACAAATGTTTTATAATTCTATTTTTTTTTTTTTTTTTATTTTGGAAAAATCTCCAATCCTTGTTAGGTTAGTCTTTTGAGATTAATAAAACATTTTTCCTTTGATAAATATTATGTCAAGTACAGTGTAATTAATTACATTCCAAATATCCACATAATGATTACACTTATTTAAATGATTTTTTCTTATGGCATATTTTTAATCTTAAAGAATGTTCATCCAAACATTTTCTATAATTTTTTCTTTGTTAAAATGTTATTATGCATATAGGGTATTTTTCCAGTACTTATGCACATTCTCCTTGTATATTGTATTTGACAGTTTAGTCTTTTCTACTAAAAAAATTTTATGCTAAGCTACAAATCGAAATTAACTTATCTATATCTAATCATTGCACCATGCACTATACATAAGAAACTATTTCCTTAAATGAGCTATTAAAAACCTAATTAATCATGATAATAAATTTAAACTTTTGAACGTTAACAAAAATAAGCAGGTAATATATTTGAATAGCAAGCTATTTACACATAAAACATGATAATAATTTATACATTTCAATCAACACTCCAATAATGAAAAAATATACTTTAATAGTTAAAAGAGCTGTATGTGTATAGTAAGAGCATTTAATTAAATATATATGTGAGTATAAAATAATTAAAATCAGTCATTTCTTTAAAATGTTTGATAACATGCGGATTACAGTAAATTATTCTATATTATTTTCTGTAATTTATTAATTATATTCAGAGATTACTCTATTAGTTTTTTATAACAGATAAATTAACAGCTTCTAAAAAACGTCTGCTTACTTATAAAGCTCCAATTTCTTATCATTTTATGATTTTGATTTTATTATTTTGAAGTTAACAATTATTATAAAATACTGATTGATTTTAAAAAGGTTAGAACAGTATCAAGTCTTTTACACACACACAAATATTAACACACTTACACGTTAGACTTCTCAAAATTGGTATTACATTATACATTTTCATTAATGTACACTCGACAGAAAAATTATGTGAACAAGCGCAAACCTTTTACAGAGAATAAATGTAAATTAAAGTTTCAATATTAATTTTATTTTTGTTCAAAGCTTTTCTTTAACAGTTCCTTAGAAATCAGTAACAATTTCAGAAAGAACACTCATTGTTTAAAAGTAATAATAATAATAATATTTAAAAATTATTCAAGAAGTTACTAGAAAAATTTTGCGTACAGGTATAAATTACAAAAATATTTGCAAATTAATCTTAAATTTTAGCCTTCCTGAGCTTGTATGAAGTGAAATTTTGTCTTCATTTATTTTTTACATCTTATTCATTTTAACTGTAGTGGTAATAAAGCAATTAGGATAAAAAACTCTTTGTTGATTGATACATTATTACTTGGCAACAAAAAACCTTAAAATAAATTCTAAAGGAAAAACAGGGTTGTGCTGACTTTGCGAGGAAACGTATGCATCCTGAAACAAAGTATGTTTAAATGAAAAGATTACTACATCTCAAAAATCATCTTGATAATGTATGAGATGTAGTAATCTTTCTAATAAATCTGAGAAAAGATTAAAAATTTCTTCAGGAAGATTCTATTCAAATAATTCTTAAGAAATCTGGTTTTCACGGCAATGTAGATTGTTGAAAACCATTTATTTAAACTGCCAATAAAAAAAAAACGTTTAAAAGCTGACAATAAATATATTAATACACCAATGAGATTTTTTGAAAGTAATATTCCCTGATGAAAGCGAGTCTTGTATCTATGACATCAAAGGGTGTAAATTGGTGTGGAGAAAATAAGGTAAGAGTTTTGAGAAGTAAAATTTTGTGTCTACAATTAAATGCTTTTGGGGTGGCATAATGCTTTGGGGATGCATGTCAGTAAGTGAAGTTGATCGATTAACTTTTATAGTCTTCACATTAGATAATATGGGATACCTAAATATAGCAAAAGAAAATTTGAAACAAAGTGCATAAGATTTAAACTTTGGCGATGGATGACTTTTGATTTCAAAAAGGCAATGATCTAAAACGCACAGCCTAAAAAGTAAAGCTCTGGTTGTTGTACAATATCAAATATCAGTTGCATACTCCTCCACAATCATCAGACTTAAACTCCATCTAGCATTTATGGGACTCATTGGAACGAAGCATTCGGCAACATAATATAATAATGAATGATACGCTAAAATAAGCAAATATGATGGAATGGAGTAATATTTCATCTTCAGAAACCACCAAGGTGATTCACTTTATGCTTAAACGATTTCAAGATGTTCGTAGACATAAAAGTTTTCCGACCAGACACTAAATTTCAACTGACAGTCCATAGAAGCTATTTTTAAGGACATTTGACATTTCTTATCTGTACGCAAACTTTTTCTGACTACTTTTTATGCAATTTTTAATTATTATTGTAATTACTTTAAAAGAATAAGTTTTTTACTGATATTTAAGTAATTGTTGCAGAAAAGAATTATATAAAAATTGAATCAATGTTGACACTATAATGTACTTTGTAGATTGTTTACCGTACATTAGTACGAAGAACTTTTCTGACAAGTGTATTTATCCATGTATATAAAGCATATGAAATAAGTAACCTCATACATGCAGTAACAAAGTTTATCTAGAGGAATGCAATGTCTATCTATCTATCAATCTATATATATATATATATATATATATATATATATATATATATATATATATATATATATATATATATATATATATATATATATATATATATATATATATATATATATATATATATATATATATATATATATATATATATATATATATATATATATATATATATATATATATATATATATATATATATATATATATAAATATATATATATATATATATATATATATATATATATATTTCTTCATTTTCTTCTAGGCAAATTCCCATAATTTTTACCATGGCCATAAATATTTAGCTAAAAAAAAATTATCATCGTTTTTGCCTTACTTCTATGTAAAATTGTATTTTTAATTGTAATTACTCATCATGTAAATAAATTGAATGAAATAGATGTAGCCTCCAAATTATGTAATTACATAAGAAATAATTACTGAAACCTACATTTATATTCACATGTTTTAGTTTCGAAGATAAATTTCTAAAATTATCAGGAATTTATTTTGAAAATAAAACTACATAAGAGAAATGTCTTCATGCAGAAATAGATTGCAAATCAAAGAATAATATATGATAAGGTGATGATTATTGAAGTATTCTGAATTTTATGACTTTAAAAATAACGAGAATGTTTTGCGCAAGTTATTGAACTGCAAATATATAACCAGGTGTGCGACGAAATTGAAATTTTCAGAAACCAGTGCTTAAAATCTGTGGAATTTACTAATTATTGTTTTTAATGATAGATTACTAATAATTTGGTAATACCTAGAATGAAGTTTTATTCAATTACTGGTGAGAGTAATAAAGTGATGCTGGGAATTGAAACATTTTAATCCAATAATGGTTGTCAAACGCTTAGATTTTTAAATAAATCGTATTAAATCTAACTAAGTAAACCATTTTAAGCGACTTTTGACTATGATGTACGTACCGACCAAGGCATGAGTGTTCAACGCTCCTGATTCCTAAGCTGCGTGTTCTGGGTTCGACTCCCAGTTTAATGTATGGATGTTCCTTTATTTTATGTGTTTCTTTGAGATGATGAATGATTTTTTTTTCCAACTTATAAATTAATATTTGGCGGAGTGACTTGGTTAATGCTCCCCACCTCGTGATTTTCTTCGTAAGTGTCCATCTTGTACCGATGAGTATATGTATTTAAATTTCAAAAGACTAAATAGTTCATGAAGTTTGAAAAAGAATCTTTCGTTTCTTTATAAATGTAATTTACTCGTAAAAATTTCAATTTTTGAGGTACGAAGATAAAATTTTTTATTGATATTGTTTTGTCTTATTATGAAACAATAAAGAATGCTTTATCAAAATTTTCACTGCATTATATAAATAAATGAATATTCAAACAAGTAACAAAAATGAAAACAGTTACATCATCAACTTCTATATTCAGTCAATCTGATTGATCTACTGATGTTGGATGAAATTAATTTAAATTAATTTGTTTAATGAAAGAATTAATCATATATGATTTGTGTTCCCACATGCATAATATTAAATGCATGTAAATAAATAAACGTACATAATTTACTTGACAAGTAACTTAAAAGGTTATAAGGTATAAATATTAAAGAAATAATAGTTTTACATTGAAAAAGAAACCTACATTATTCGTGTACTCAGATTTCACAACAAAGAATTATCTTAAGGAAAGCTTTAAGAAATAATTATCTATAAAAATTAAAAACTGGAAGTATTAGATTATCTCATTAAATATGTCTGACAAAATTTATTTTCCCTTACAATGATCCAACAGCAGCATTATTATAATTCTTAATGGAAAGGAAATCTTTCTTTACTTTTCATTGAATAATGGAGATGCATTTTTAGTGCATTTTTTAAAAAAATATTTTTGTGAGAGTTTGTATGGAGATTTAGAAACTAATATTATATTTTCTTCAAGCATATAATAACAAATCCATAAAGCATGACTGGTTTTATAAGAGGAATAATTTGATGGTAATAATCATTATTGTAAACTTTGAACAAACGATATAACTAATAAAATTCGTTTTTGTACGATGATGGATTTCTTTATAAAAAAGTTGTATTAAAAATTAAGGACAACACTTTCGCTTTTAAATACTGATTAAAAAATGACAATATATTATTACAAATTCTCATTGAATTAAGTGCTTATATTTATACATCTGTAAAAAAGGAAGTATTTAAAAATGATTCAAACTTTGTTAACAAAATGTGGTTAAAAATTACGGTTATCAATCATGTGTAATTTGGTATGATCTCAAAAATTGCTTCTAAAATAATTGTAAATTTCAGTAAAATCAGGAAATCACCTGTGGCCAATTCTAATAATAAATACAGTTGCTCAGATGAAATCTGATGTAAGAACGTTTTTTGTGATTATTTAAGAAAAAAATAGGCATTCTCGAGGTAGTATTAAATTTCTGCAATGGGAGGTATTGGATTCTATCATTCGGATCCATACATCAGGTAGGTAAAGTTCTATCAATATTGACATTACTTTGAATTAGAATTGACATATGATACTCTTATCTGCAATAAGCATATCACTCAAAATAACTCCAAAACTTCTTTTATATCTAATTCTATTTGTTTTAAATTTTCACATTTGTTTTTTTAATACTTTCATAATATTTCATTTCTTCAACATAACTAACGTTATCTTAGAAAAACTTAATAATTCCATGTAATAGAAAAATAAAAATGAAAAGTTAATATAACAGTTGGATATTTAAAAAGTTTTTAAAGTATCGATAACATAGAAAATTCATAGCATGCCAATTAGACAATTCTGTCAAAGAAATGTGCAATCGGAAGAATATTATTCTGTAAGTTTTATATTAACAAATTTAACTTGTAGAAAATACTTATTTCCATCACAGGGAAACCGAAATGTTTAAATCTTTTCTTAACATATTAAGACACTTACAACATATTACATTCTTAACACATTCTTAAAATTAACATAAATTATTGTGTTGGCAACTAAATACTCCCCGTTTTTAATAATGTTTGTTGAAAGGTAATTTTTTAATAAAAATATACAAGTAATTAATCAAAATCTATTTTCTTCGTAGCTTATCCCGAAATTCAACAAATTTTTCGAACTCAATTGAACGATCAGAACGAGGTGCGTCTTTGAAATGAAAATTTTGGAAGTTATGAAGATTTAAAATGTTTAGAAAACTGAATTTTTCATACCAATTACATGTAGTTCTTTCAGATATGGAACTCATCCCATACACAGTACAAATGTTGCGAGCGGATTCTGCAGTCTTAGAACTTGCATTAAAGACAAAAAGAAAGCACTGTCGAAAATGCCTTTTATTCCCAACTTGATATTCCATATTAATTAACTGTGAATAGAAAAAAAAGCATCTTAGTAGCATCGAAACACATATTAAGTAGAGCAATATTTTTTCTTTCGAATGATGTGCAACTTCTTGCCAAAAGTATATACTATCGTACAAATTTACCAATTAAAAAAAAGGCGACAATTCAATTGCCAACGCAACATATTATATTCAATTGTCGAAAAAACATTGTCGTTGGAAATGGTCTGATCAAAATAAGAATCTAAGAAATTTGAAAAAGCAAATATGTTAAAAAACGACAAATTGTTTCGATTTCTTTTTGGATGGACATAAGCATTTTGAATTGAAATAATCTTATCTAGTCATTTTTAGAGAGACACACACAGATATATATACATATATATATATATATATATATATATATAATATATATACATATATATATATATACTTAATTAGAGCGTTGCCATCTGTTGCCACTGTAGAATGAAAAATTCAGTATTAAATTGGAAACTGCATTACCATATCCACGACACGCAGCAAAAAGATTTTGGACTTCACAGATTAACATCGATATGCCCTGACTCCATGGACTGTCAATAACCCAGTTGAAGAGAATGTGTTCTTCCTCCTAATCACTACGGTAGCTAGTGATTGACTTTGAAGACTTTAAAAATACTATTTGAAACTATTGTGTGTGTCTATGGCTCTCTCTCTATATATCTTTCTTGACGTATCATGTCTTTGGAAATAAATGAAATTTCATGTGTTTGATATTATATGCTTCATTATGAAGATGTCACCCCCCATACTCTTTCAAAAAAGTCTGTGTCTGGAAATTATATAAAGAATACAACCACATGTTTATCTAAAGTGATTGATACATAACCTGTTTCTGCGGAAGAACAGTTGAAATGAAACAATTAAGCATTATATTATTTTAAAATTTCTGTCTAAATAAAAATTAAATTAAGAACTCGTTTATGGACAAAAATAATGAAAATAAAAGTTCTCGTGTTATGTAATAAGAAATTTGTGTACAGAGAGATAATTCGAACACAGATAAACTTCCTCTTTTAAACAGTTATTACTGGGTAACTACTAGTAATTATATTATTTCTTATAGCAAAATTTTGTGATTTGTATTTCCACTGAACTGAAAAATAATTAAATATGTATTTTACTGGAATGAATGCATATATATATATATATATATATATATATATCTAAATATATATATATATATATACTTTTTAATTACATCCATAGAATTCTAGAAAATCTCCACACTAAAAGCACCATTTAAATGATGAAGAAACTCAATCTCAATTGAACACTACTTTAACACTGTCGATGCAAATATCAGCTTCCACAAAATCTCTTCCTTAAAAGGAACTGATATTTATGAAGAAACTCTGGAAAGTACATAACTCAAAGCTAAAACTCAAAGGTTAGTTTTTGCAAAATAAAAACATTTTATAACTTTGTAATTATTATTATAAAATGTGTCAAAAAACAAGCAGAAAAAAAGAGAGAAAAAAGAGAGGAGGAGTCAAAAATGAAATAAATCTATTAGTGAAACAAATATATATATATATATATATATATATATATATATATATATATATATATATATATATATATATATATATATATATATATATATATATATATATATATATATATATATATATATATATATATATATATATATATATATATATATATCCTGTGTGAATATATATATAATATCCTGTGTGAATATAAATTATACATATATCTATGTAAATGTAAATTTTACATTACAAATGAATCATAATGTGACAAACATTATTTATCTACCTACAGACAAATGATAATTAATTAATAGCAGCAGTGTTAAATATTAATGCACTTCTTTTTATGATAATCGGAATAAACTCTTAAAATGTATGAGTGTAAATCTTTGCTCTCTACTTATCATGGAAAATAAATGTATTTTTTTCCATCATTATATATATTTATCACTGTTTTGGTTATTGAAATTTAACGATATTTCTGTTTTGTTTTTATACATATTTTTCCAATTCAATTTAGTATAAATTGTATTGAAATAATGCAAAGTTTATGTCAAAATTACAGGAAAATATTTCAGATAAGGCATTGTATTCCCTTAGTTAGGAAAAATATAGATTTAATGATCTCTAGATATAAATTAAAGACAATTTTAATATTAGTTAATTAAAATACCACTAACAATTAAAAATGTTGTCTTTATTATAATTTATTAAGAACTTGAAATTTATTTGTTAATGTTAAGCTGACCACCTTACCGGCACTTATGCTTCGCACCCCAGGGCACTCAGTCATGAAAACATTTAAGGACACTGTAGGCCTTTGCCCATATGGGCTGTCATACCGTGGAATTTTATATCTTCAACAATCCTTTGAGCCATCTTTTTGTTTAAAAAATCAAAATATTTTATTTGTTTTGAGGTAATGTATTCTCCCATAAGCAAAGAAAATATGAATATTTCAGAATTTTACATTATATTGCTATTTTTAAAATACATTATTGCATACATACATTTTTTACATAAAAAAATCATATATTATTTCTTTTTTATATATACCAAAAATCAAGTGATGGTTATAACGTAACATTGTTTTAATAGAAAAATGGCTAATTACTTTCGTAATGAAATGATTGCATTTTTATAAGGAGAATACCTTTAATATTTACTGTATTAATATAATGAACTTGAATTTCGGTCATACTGAGAAATTGTCATTTGCTATTTTCATTCGGATATTTTTTTATATGTAGTATATAAAATATTCTACACAAGTATTATAATATTTGCTTAAAACTGTATTTAAGGACTCTATTTTTCACATTTAAATTAAAAACTTGTTTACCAGTATCTCTCATTAAGGATTGAATAAATTAATGTAAAATTAAAAAAAAATCTAATAGTAAATAAAACAAATTTGTGTTCATAAAAATCTGGATTTTACTAAATCCGATATTTTATTTATTTAAGAAATCAACTCAACTTCAAGTGTGCCGATTAATAACATTTTCAGAATAAATATGTTTTCACAAAATATTCAAATTAGTTTTCATTCAGAGATTAAATCCAAGAGGCAATCTATAAAATTATTTGTGTAAATATTTAACAAAGTACCATATACATATTTTAATCAATACTTATAATACAATAAATATATTTATTCTATATCAAATAATAAAAAAGTCTTAAAATTTTGTCATTTCAGGTCTTAATGCTGGCTAATTATTTAAGAATTCCATTCAAATGTTTTAGAACCACTAAGAGACCTTATAAGATTAAGTGTTGAAAAGAAGAAAAAATTAAGAGAATTAGTTTTGAAAAGATCAAAATTAATATCTTTCTTTGTGATGCAGACGCAATGCGCCTTCTTCTCCAATCTGGAGATGACGACAAAAGACAAATCTAACGAGAAAAGAAATTACTAAAAATTGCATAACATAAAAGTCAAAATCTTCTATTATGAAAAATTGAAATAAAAATTAATTTATTACATCCAATCATAATAGTAAAATACTTTAAAAACTAAATAAATTCTCAGAAATTATATGCAATTTTTCACATGAAAAAATTTGTAAATTACATTTAATATAATATTTATTATCGCAGGATTTATTTATAAATCTAGTACTTTATAAATGTTTTAGTATAACACACTGTGGCAAAATGTCTGGGAAGAAATATTATCCAAAAAATATAACTCTCTTGTGCTTGCTTTTTTTTTTTTTTTTATCAGTGAGTGGTTTGTTTCCAATAAAGACAGAATGTCGGAACAATTTTTTCCAAGTAAACTGATAGATTCTGATAGCAGACTGAATGATTTTTTATATGGAAGTAATGGGATTTTTTCGTGTTTAAAATGGCTGGAAATGGATTTTTTGAAAGTAAGAAAATAGAATCATAGCTTATCTGGGGTTGCTTATGGGATAACACTTTTAAAAGTTTCAAAACTAGTATAAATTCTAGTTCGTATGTATTTGAAGCATTTTCCTTATTTTCAGTTTAAATTATGGTTTAATATCTACATATTATACAATAAATTATTTACAAATATGGATTCAATTATTTCCTTCGTAGATTAACTGAGTATAAAAACTATGATACGTGAATTACTAATTTGATATTTTTTTAATTTAATAATTAGCGCAATTTGTTATTGATAAAAAAACTTGATTTGATAAAAAAAAAAATTAAGCTCTTTTCTTAATCATTTAACACCAAAGCCCTTAAGGGATTTAATATAATTTTTGTATTTTTAATTTTGAAAAGCATGTTTCCTTGATATTGGGCTATTATCAAATCTTGCAGTTGAAGAAATCCGGAAATTAGGCAAAGGCTTACATAATTATGCCTGCTGAAAACAGAAATACAATTCTATCAGACTTTTTTCAACAGTAATTATGTTAATTCATAGGTTTAACCGTAAAAAGTTGTCAGTTATTTTAGAACTTTGTCATATTTATTATGGTAGCAACTTTTTGATATCGTGAAGTAAGCAGTTTAACATCTGAAATCTGTTTTAAAGCATTTTAGAATCCACCACATAAATCGCTTTTCAGAAGGTTATCTCAGAGATTAAGCGCCATATTCTTCATTCGCACAAGAGAGAAAGCATGTAAAAATTGCTATCTCCCAATCCGACAGACATAAACGCAAAAGTATTACACATTTCTATGTTCAACAGTAGAATCCATCAAAAACTGAAGCTTTTGTTGTAAAAAGTGTTTTCCTACTATTAAATCCCAGTGATTCCTTCCTTAATAATTTTGTAGTAGATTTCCTATAGGTCAGTTGATTCACACCACTTCCCGTAAAGATCAGCAAAATGAAGCATTATTTGTCGTGGCCAGTGATTGAGATGGTGACCAGGTTCACCCCCTCACAGAGTTGCTGGAGCTCAATGGGCTGGATATGTATCCAATTTAATATATGACGCCCAAAGTCCTTCTACTAGTGTGGCATGGATGTGAAAAAGAGGGCTCCAGCTCTGGTTGGACCACGTCACCTGACCGTGATTTAAAATTACATGGATTTTGGTGATGAGTGAGTATTTAAAACCCATTAATCTAGACGTACAGCCCAGGACTAGCCAGCAACACTGTAAATTTATGTCTGCTTGGATTCATGGTAAATTGAGGAAAAATGACATCACTGTTGAGACCAAAAATGTAGAGTTGGAACAGCTAATGATACTCGAGTTATGAGTATTTATATACATTATAAGCTCTGTCATATTAAGTATCATATAAAGACACCTTTTAACAACAAGAAACACTATTTTGGTGATGACTTGATCTTTAGATCCTGCTTCCAAATTAAGATATAGTTAATTTAGAAGATTATCAGAAACAAATAGAAAGAAATATTTGCTGCAATATTCTTATATATTCATTTCCTAAATACATAATTTTATTAAAATGTTAATTACTTATTTATTCATATTTAAAATTAACAGAATTAAGCACATTATTTAAATAATTTATATAAAGAGTTTGATATTTAATAAGTCAACAGTATCTTTATTGATAAAAATTATTAAGAAGAAACAATAATTTTCTAACAATTTGAAAATTTAAATTATTTTTTGCTGCAAAAACCAAAATAACTTGGAAAAACTTACAGATTTTAATTTGATAGATTGCGAGTATTATCAGTACAGTCTCTTATAAAACTGATAAAACTAAAAAGTGTATATTCTACTTTTTACGCAAATTAAATTATAATTCTTGCTATCAAGACAACTTAATAACTAATCATGGAAACAATGTCAAAATAGGAAATATAGAATTTAATAAGGATAATACATGGACAAAACAGATTCAATTTCCCCCCCCCCTGGGAAAAACAAGTAATAAGCTGGACAGAATCAATCAATATACAAGATTTTTATGCTTTCACATATGGTTTCAAAATAGATAATAAAGTAGGAGCAGTTATCATATTTGGACATGTCAATACAACAATAAATATCTCTGTATCAGATTAAATGACCAAGTCACAGTCTTTGAAGCAGAAGCCATAGCAATCTTAACAGCAATAGAATACTCAATTAAAAATAATATCCAAAATTGCCACATTCATTTCGACTCTTGTTCAGTCTTGGACTCATTCAAATACAATAAACATAATAATAAAACACAGTTGATAAAATACTTAACTTATTACATCATAATAGTAATATTTTCACCTTCCATTGGGTTAAAGTCCACAAAGGTATAGAACTCAACGAACTGGCTGATATGCGGGAAAAACAAGCCACAAAGGAGGATACTATATCTTAAACAGAGAGAGAGAGCCCTTTATTCAAAACAACAGCTAAAAACAATAGCGCAAACCAAAACGTAATACAACAATAGCAATATAAATGGACTAATTCAAATAAAACTAGACGTTTATACAATATCTATCCACAGTAATAGAAAGGAGACTATCCGCAGACTTCTTACTCAATCAAATTAAATCTGGTCATGGAGAAATTGGAGTATATCAAAACAGATTCTTTAATAAAACAGATAAATGTCAATATGATAACCACACAAAAAGCAATGAACACATAATCTATGACTGCGAACCGTATAAAACAATTAGAAGCAAACAATTTCCTAAAAACTATAAATCCATGCAAATAGAACAACTAATAAATAATACTAAAGCCAAACAAGGAATGATACAAATAATGTATACAATATTCATAAATTCATTACCATCAGATGTCTAAATAATAATCATCTCTTATCTACTGTGTTTATAGTACAAAGTATGTAAAATCACTGTGTATATTCTTTGTGTTAACGTTAATAAAGGCAGGTTGCCCAATCTTCCGTCAGGGACTGGACTGGGTGGACCGAGGCAGGTGGAGGCCAGTCTGCGTGCAAGGCTCAGACTGTGCCATGTTGTCACGAGCTTCTTTATCTACGCAGATATTGTTGCTGACTTTGGATTGGAAGCTGGTGAACCGGCTACCGATCGGCTATGAGCTGAGTGCTCTCCTGAAGGACTGCAGTCCTTGATTAGTCACCCTTGCTGCTAAAAACCTTAGAGTACGTCGGCCTAATAACATCTAACGTTACCATCAAGCCATAACTAGAACTATTAAATCTATATTATATAAACAAGACTTAATAAATACCTTATAATTGTGTGTGAAAAATTTATTTTTAATTATTCCATACTAATATTTAATTTGAAAAAATATCAAATTAAAAGGAAACTGTGTTCTTAATTTGACATTACACAGAATAAAATTGTGCTCTTTAACACATAATCCAAAGTAATATGTAAAATTGACAACCATGTTAAAATTATACTATGTTATTTAGGCTAATGATTCATTTATGGTATAACGTTTATATCATAAAAATTCCTGTCAACAATTAAAATCAAATGATATTTTAGTAGAAGACAATCTCTGTTTGTCTTTTCAACAATGATTATTACACATTTTATTCAAAAAACAAATTTAAATTTATAATGCTATGTTTAATCTATATCTAACTACATACTATATATATATATATATATATATATATATATATATATATATATATATATATATATATATATATATATATATATGTGTGTGTGTGTGTGTGTGTGTGTGTGTGTTTGTTTATTAAAACAATTTTGTAAGATTTATTTAAAAAAAATCGTCTCAAAATAACACAATAACACTAATACATGAAAGAGAAAATTATCTAATTTTCAGATAAAATATTATGAATAAATCAAGTTATTCAAAACAATAATTTTAAATAAAATAGTTATAGCTAAATTTTCAGTGAAATTAAAAAAAATATGAATAAGTTTATTTAATTTTTTTTCTTTTGAAGCATATAATATAAGAACACATCAACATCTGTAAACATCTAAAATGAAATAACATGAGAGAAAATATATTATTCTATTTGCTTTTTTATTAATTAACAGCTTATTTGACGTGTATTGCTTTTATTTAAGTATTTGTTTTATATAATAATAATTTGTAGTAAATTTTAAGGAACATTATTAGAAATGAAACTCTTAATAGTAAAATATTTAGCATTTCATCTCATTTTTATGTAATAATAGCTCAAAGGAAATATATAATATGCTGAAAATTAATAACACAAAAAATATTTTACAGCCCCAAGTGACCCGTTAAATAAAGAAAAATTAAAGCGATAAATAAATAGGGTTTTTAAGGAATGTTTATTTCAACCTATTCTTGAAAAGATTTATGATTATTTAAGTATTGCAATTTAGAAACGTTTTTGTTTGAAATTAAGCACGTATTATCAAATTATAATTTTCAGAATTATGCACGTAGGTTATATAACTAGGAATTAAAGATTCAAGATAAAGTTTAGATGAAACCAAATGTATATGAAACTGTTTCTTTACTTAAAAATGTCCTTATTTAATCAGTTCTGTAATTACTGTTTTTAACTTTTTCACTTGGTTTCAAAAGGATGTAAAAAAAGTTATAAAATTTGAGAATGGATAAAGAAATTATATTTTTAGCTATTTATATGGTAATTTTGTACATTTTTATATACAACATTTATTTTATTAATTCAGATATTTTTTATTTCTTGTGAATTTGAGTTTTCTTAAAAATTAAAGAAGGATTTAAATCGGTATGCCAAATACAAATTGCTATGTTTCATTGAATGTGCATCTGTTAATTATTAAATTGCATATTTGTGTATAATTTTCAGCAAACATGCACATCTATGACACCAAAAATTTGCATAATTAATAAAAAAATATGATGCAATTTTTTATCATGATAGGCAATGTGAGGTTATAGAATCTTTAAGCCACAAGAAATTCTATTATCAATACTTAGGAAACTCTATATATTTTTATTTGTTTACGATTTTTTATCAACTTTATTAAGACTTTTCATCAACATGAAGAATGTATAATTTTATTGCAATAAGTTTTGGTATATTGCAAGTCTCATGAGAGTAAATTAAAAATTTTGAATGCTTCATATTTTTCATAAAAATATGTACGATATAATAAAACTATTTTGTGATTAATAAATATATATATATGTGTGTGTGTGTATTATAGTATATATTATATGTATATATATATATATATATATATATATATATATATATATATATATATATATATATATATATATATATATATATATATATATATATATATATATATATGTATATATATTCATTAAAATGTCAAGTATTAATTTTAAAGAATTTTCTCTTATAAAAGATAAATATAAAAGATAAAAATTCCACATTACATTATAATTATACTTTATATATTTTACATTTTCGAGTAGGAGTTAGTTTTCTTTATACGTAAATGTATACTCTCCTCAAGAACGGTTGAAATGTAAAAGGATTTCCAAAACAATTTAAATAAATACTTTGCTTATAGCTCAAATTATAATTTTAAAACCTATTTTAAAACAGCTTCTTTTTAAATAAAATATGATAAGCTTATTAGGGAAAAGCATTTTGCGTATAAATTATTAAATACATGGCCAGGAATTATCTTTTAATGTTTTAGGATATCGAAGTAAAATTTATCATTTATGTAGTTTTTCCTTGATAAAATAAATGAAAATATCTTCATAATTTGAAATATTACATATTTTTCTACATACTAAATAAAGCATAAAGAATTTATATTATTTATATTTTAAAGTGTATGCCCAGAAGCTTAGATTTGTTTTAATTGGCAAGCTAATGTATTTTTTACTCATTTATACCTATTATCCCTTAATGCACGCAAAAACGGTTTTTCTTTTTATTAAATAATTAAATATTCTCTGCTAAACTAACAATATCATGTTAGATGAAATTGTGAAAAAAATTATCAATATATATTAAAGTAATTAAATGCTTAAAATATTTAAATTTTTAATTCAATGTAATTTTCCATTTACAACAATATTAACTTTTACTAAAAACAGAATTATTATAGTAATTAAATAATATTATGAAATTATATAATTCCACTTTTCTAAATTATGTAAATACAGTTTCTTGATAAATTTTCTAAATTTTTATTCACTAAACAATAGTTTTGATGTACTGCAGAAAGTAAATGTACCCTAAAAATTGAATATAATGTTTAGTTTTTTTTTTCACAATTTTAATTTAAGCCTTAATACTGATTTTTCTCTACTAAGTTTAATAATTTTTTTTTTTCAAATTAATTTTTTCTATTCATAAATTCCTGTATATATCTGAATTCTGATTGGATTTTAAAAATAATATTCAGTTATTCATATTAATAATACACAAAATGCAGTTAATATATAATATTATTAATGTCTTTTATATCTTTTGACAATGATCACAGAGCATCAAATTTTTATCTTAAGAACATTATTTTATCTCATTTCTTAATGTAATCAAATCATTTCGAAATTTATCAGTATAATTTATTTTAATGCTAAAAATTTAACTAATCACTTTAAATTTATAATGTACAGATTAATCAGGGAGTAGTAGCCTTATGGTTACTGCAAAGACCTTCCATTCCCATTGTCGCCAAAGACCTTTCAAGTACATACAATATGCCAATATTCTTTATCTGTGGCGTCATTAAATCTATGGAATTGAAAGTCCTATAGTGCGTCGTTGAGCAGTTATGATAAGTGTAATTGTCTGAAGAAAATATCCTATCCCTCTAGATCAGGGACAAAACTAAGACAGTGTCTCCTCTGGTGGTGCCATCTATCGGAAGAATCTTAGATCAAATACGCATTTTCACCTTCATAGTGCTTAGGTTAAAAAGAAAGGCGCACTTTTCTGACTTTAAAGGAGGATAGTGAGCTTGACTTGTCATAAATAACAACAACAGAGTTATTGAAAATAATCTTTTGATCTTTGGAGAGAGTTATATTACCAGACAAAAAAATATTTGGACAATAAGTTAACAAGCAAAATACACAATTACTGTTTGACATTCGCTATTTATTGAATAAAAAACGTATCCTTAAATGATATCACTAAGTATCAAATAGACCTTTAAAAGATATTCAATATGCGAAATATGTTGCTGGACCACGTACATCATTCTTTAAATTATACTTTCATTCATTGACATGAGAACATCAGCAAAGAAGTCTTACATATGATGCCAAATACAGTCTTTTTTCTGGTGGTGGACATATTTATGAAGAATTTTCGATAAACAATGTCATTCAAAAATTCCCATACTTAGAATTCGTGAGGCTTCTGTTTGGATAATCGTAAATGCCAATCTGTTGGGAAGCATTAATTGCTTACTGGTATACTCGTAAATTAAAACCTCAATTATTATTAGATTTGAATTTTGATGTGATCTGGGGTTCTTCCTTGCGTGTTGAAAGTTTGTTGAATGCATTTTCTTTGCTGGACATTAGGATTTAAGCAAGCGTCTAACATGTCATGACATCACAAGTTCTTTAAAGAACAGATGATGAGTCCTTGAGTGCCCAATTACTTAAAAAGTATTGTCCGAGAATGAATCAATGATTGAGTCCTAACCATACGGTCATTTTTACTTCATACATGGCTATAGTGTGCACCAGGAGGGGAGAATTTCACTCACTCAGGGGAGACATTTATGGATATTCACTACCCAAGATAAAAACGTTCTTCATCTGACGATAAAATGTTACATAGCTAGGAATCGTCAACCATCAATCTCACGTGAAATGTTTGCGAACTCAATATTGAAACTCAAATGGTTTGCGAATTTAATTTATAAAATCATTTTTGCTGATGAACTACTTGAATCTTTTATTGGTAAATGTTTAGAATTTTATGTTTAATATGTTTAACAGTGGAATAATGGATATCAAGGATATTCGAAATCGTCGATATACTGATATTTCCTGAAGCGAGTTTCTGCTGGTTTCCATGACCACTACAGCAATAATCTCTTTTATGGAATTGTTCACTTTCTTTCTTCCTCTTCTTAGCTAGCTTACCTGTCATGTTCATTGAAATTTCCCCATCATGTCTCTAATAGCGTGATCCAATATCAATGCACGTCGTTGTATAGGCAACGAAATACTTTCACAGCTTACACTGTGTTCTCAGTGTTACAACGATATTTTTACAAACAGTGATCTCTTCACCAACATCGGTATTTGGCAATGCTCATTTTATATTGGCACTAATAATGTCTTCATGTAATTTTCATACGATGTTGTAAGATGCATACGATG
Organism: Latrodectus elegans; assembly: GCA_030067965.1. Lineage (NCBI taxonomy): Eukaryota > Metazoa > Arthropoda > Arachnida > Araneae > Theridiidae > Latrodectus > Latrodectus elegans. Next base: position 7,542,535 of record CM057822.1, on the reverse strand, counting down.
TTGTTGTAATCGTATATTATCTCTCATATCAATAAATTTAACTTCAGTGATTTTGTGGTACAAATGATATTTTTTCATAATTTTCTTTATAAAAGCGGATCTTGAACGTATATTTTATTTTAATTTTAAAGTAAAGGTTATATTCATTTTTAATTGGAATAAACACTTTTGATTCGTTATTTTTTTCATTTGTTTATTGAAAAATTTTATTTAAAAGCATTCATTGAAAGAATTAAATACATTATATGTAACTTCATATTAGAAAATGCAATTTTGTATTGATATTATCACATAAGACTTTATAGGGCAGTAGAAAGCTCATCTGTATGCTTCCTAAATAATTTAACTCCATTCCTTTTATATACACATAAAATATTGAGATAATTTGTATGCTTCCAAATTATTTGATTTATTTTTTGTTTCTTTATTAACTTATTTTATTCTAAATAAAATAGTTTGTGTTTATTACAAGAATCAAAATAAATTTTGAATAGAATTGGATCTAATAAAATCTCAGTATTTATTTTTTGTAACACGCTTTACACATTTGTCAGTTTTCTCATCTTGAACATGTAGTCACTTATTTACTTTCACATATCTCTGTAGACAATTTTTATTTTCAATTTTAAGTAAATAATCATGTAAAATATGTTGAGACACATGAAATGCGTTATAATTTCATTGATCGACATCAATTTTTAAATTCGAAAATGTGTGAGAAAAAAAATTTCTATACTGATTTATTTATATTCATGGCATTTCATATGACTAAGAATAACTATAATTTTATTGATTTATTTCTGAATATTAGAAGGAAAAATGCTTAATATTTTATGAAATTTTTATGAGGGAAAAATAATTTATAATTTTATAATTAATAATAATAGACTTTATAAAACAATGTCTAGCCATATTGAAACAATATTCGGCCTCATGGTTATAATTATTGCGTTGAAATGCAAGAACAAAAAACAATAGATATTGAGAAAAGAACAAAACTAAGCTCTTTAATAAATTGTAGTTTGAATTTTCGATTATTTTAAATATCAAAGACTTCTTATTAAAATTTGTTTTGCGTTTAAAGCATTTTTAACTTCCGTTATTATTGAATACCTGAATATTAAAAATAAAATTACCCTTCCAAAGAGATTGGCATACTTAATATCTGTTTACGATATTGCTTAAGGCATTAATTATAATTAATAGATATTCATCATCTACAAATGGTGACTTAAAAATTACGAAACAAACGATCTTGATGTTAGTAAAATCAATTTAATGAGAATAAGAATCAGAATCGCCTTGGGAAATTAATTTAAAAATGCATATTCAAACATGCGGGATTGACATCAAAACGAAAAAATCAGAGTTTCTATGTAATATATATATACATATATACATACATATATATATATATATATATATACACATATATACATATATATATATATATATTATATATATATATATATATATATATATATATATATATATATATATATATATATATATATATATATATATATATATATATATATATATATATATATATATATATATATATATATATATATATCTATATATATATATATATATATATATATATATATATATATATATATATATATATATATATATATATATATATATATATATATATATATATATATATATATATATATATATATATATATATATATATATATATATATATATATATATACTCATGATTCAGTTCAATTAGAGTAAAAGTTGCCCATAAGTTAGTAAATCTAATATAATACTACATGAGAAACATCAGAATACGACTGATTTGTAAGTGTTAATTTAGAAAAAAAGATATTTGTCCATGGAATTCTTTCTTCAAAATTAAAATTGATTCTTATGTTATTTTAAAATCTTATTGATAATTTGAAATTTATTACTGCTATCATTCACATTTATTGTTTTTAAATGTAAAATACTCTTTCTCATTTTTTTTTTCGAATGCAATTTTTGAATTAATTATGCTGAGCAACTGGAGATCTACATTCTGAGTGAACACAAAAATTCAAATTTTAAATGTATCTTGTGTTCTAACTTGTTTATTATATACCATGATAATTTGAAATACTATATGAACAAACTTATCTATAAAAATAGTGAAAAATGCTTATTAAATTTTTTTATTATTTAAAACTCATTAAAATTTTTATTGGCTGGTAAATATGTTTTTAAAATTTAGGTATAAAAACAGATCATTTGTATTTCTTATTTAGAATACATTAATGAAGAACGTAAAATAATGAATTGTCCTAATTTAGCAATTAGACATAACTTAACAAATTTAGAACACTTTACTGCTACTTACTCCAAAATTTCAAAAAAAGAAAGAAAATAATTGTTATTAAATAATTATTGTTCTTAAATAATAAATATAAATTCTATAAAATATATTTATATATTTATTATTGATCATGTATGTCTCACTCCTTAAATATCAAACTAAATATATTTCATCAAAACATTCGTTCCTATTGGAAAAGTATAAATTACGTATCTTTAAAACAAGTATTAGAAAAAAAGTTATTTTTCCCGCAAAGGAAAAAACAGCTATTTTTAAAAGACCACAACATTCAACAGTATTAACTTACTAGTTATAAAAGAATAATTGGATTTCTGCGAACTGAGGTGCACAGTTCATATTCTATTTTTTACTTCAATATGCTTTTCAGACATGTTAAGAAAAATTATAAATTAATAATAATAATAATCAACATATTGATTATATTGTATATAATACTTGACTATACTGAGATTAGACATTTGTTTCTCTTTAACAAGGTGTAACTGGTTTTTATGAAATAAATGTTCAAAACATAGAATTGTTATATTATGCGATTTATTTTCATTCTATACCAACATGACACAAAGATAATTTATTAAAAATTACTGGCTTTTTGAAACTTAAATATTCTATAAGAAGTTTCACATTTAAATTATCTTACAAACAATAATTTTTTTAAGGGATGTAAACAATTTCTGCCCCTTTTTTTAGATTAAAAATAAGGAAATCAATACAAATACATATTATATTTTTCACTCTTAAAAAAATGAGACACTTTGTTTGAATGTGCTCAGTATTAATAAATGGAAGTACAAAAGATTTTAAAAAAATCGCTTAAGAAATATTTTTTATAGATATAAAAGGGAATATATATTCGTTTTAATGTGTCTTTTAAACTCTGAATAATTAATTTAATTATTAAAAAGAAGATAGATAGCTCACAAAAACTATTCACTTATACAAATGATCAATCTGACACTTTCTAGAAAATTCATAATGAAATGCAGTGGCTTTACAGTTTGTATCCGTTATTTTTTTAGCTTTCAACAACAATCAGTTTAACTATACTCAGCATCGATTTCTCGTTAAGAATTGTTGAGTTAGTTGGAAGTTTGTAGAATTTACAAGGAACCAATATTGTATTTTCCGAAAAGCAGAAAACTTTAACGGACTGGTCACGTCATGATAATTTTATTTATTTATCTTTATAGTTTACAGTTCAACAAGCTTCTTCTAAAGAAATCATTTATCAGGAAAGCTTACTAATTGAAACTTTAGCTATGTTTTGCACAAAATATTTTGAGAAATATTTTAAGAAATATAAATTTACAAGTTATGCTCCACTGCAATTATTTTGAAATGTATAATAAATTTTAGAACCATGTATCATATTTATATTAGCTTATGTTATTTAATATTTAGCTTTATTTAAAACAATTCTATGTATAATTTTATCTTAACTTTAATGTTTGTCACGACAAACTCCCATATATGAAATTCAATTATTATTTGTTTCACTCACATTAAAATGTATAATTATATTAAGCAAGTATGCTTATTTGAATTAGCACATTTTTCGATAAATAGAAATATTAATACTTATAAAGGAGTTTTTTTTTTTTTAAAAATAAATAGAAACATTTTACTTAAAGGCAATTTGATTAAAAAGGTTTATGTGTGATTCATAAATAGATGATCCATAGTTAAATTCAGCTATCTATTAATAAGTGATCCAGCATATTCTTGTTTCAAATTTAGGAATGAAAGAAAGAACAAATTAAAGAATGAAATGTTTGTTCCACAACAAATAAAGATTGATCGTGATAATAGTCACGTGGTCAGTCTTTAGTTTAACATTTTAGTCCTAAAGACAATTGTCATCGAAGGTTCTTGATGAAAGATTTAACACGAACACGCCTCAGTATTCTATTATGATTGCTTTTACAAACATTTTTTTATCAATACTAAGCTGTATTTTTCTTGTTTATTATCATGTATATATAGCCGCATTTGTATGCAATTTAAAATAATTGTATAGCAAAAATAAAAAACCATTAACATTTTTAAAATTATTATGTATCTGATATTAATTTACCGTTATGAATTTATGGAAAATATAATACTTACTTATGGAACAAATTATTTTGGCAAATCATTTTTGTTTTTGAAACTACAATCCATATCACTTTTTCTAATTGCCGTTTCAATGTAAATCTAACCCCTTTTTATATGTAAATATATTTGCTTTCAACTTAACATTTTAAAATATCATAAATAAATGTGAAATACAATAAAGATCTTAAAAATATTTTTTATCTTCTTAAGAAGAAAATGAATGAAATATTTCAAAATTTAACGATAATTACTTAATAAATGCTTGCTTTACTATGTTCACAATGTCATCAAACATATAAAAATGAAGATAAATTTCAAATGTTAAAATACTCCTTGAAAACATTTTAACACAGAGATATTGCTTCTTATAAATTTAAAATCATTTTATGTATATAAATATATTAAAAATATCTGTTCAATATATTTCTTATCCCAAAAAATTTTATATCTTATTAAACTAAGTGAAATCATGTTATATCATTTGAATTTCAGTGTTAGCTAAAGTATTTAGTAAACAAAGAAAGATTCATTAGTTTAGCATTAGATTAAATGCAAACATAAGAGATTAGTATAAAAATTATTACGAATGTAATTATAATATATATCTGCTTACAAAGATTTTTAAATATTTTGTAAAGATTAAAGATTAGATAAATAAACTCTTTAATCGAGTTTAAAATATATTACATAATAAATTCCATTCAATAATGATTTTGAAATTTAAAATGAAATCAATTAGATTTTAAAAAATTTGCAATTTTTTCTCTTAAAATTTATTTATATTAATAGAAGAGTAACTGTCTCAATTTGTGTTAAATTTATGAAAATACCTCATAAATGAATTTGTTTCCATACAATTAAATATTGATTCAATCCTATGATATTAAAAAATTTTCAAATCTTTGAAAAATTCCTTTTCCAAAACAATTAAGCGTATCGGACATTGATCACAATCAAATATATTTGTATTCTGGATTTAACAAGAATTGGCCAATACTATCACAATGTAATCCCATATTAATGTTACGTACACGCGAAGAAAATAAAGAAATTCCTTATTCAAGACTATTTCTTTAAAATATTTTGAACATGCAATAATATAAAATATATCACCAATGTTAAAACTTTTAAATTAGTAGGTAAATAAAAATATATTCACTTCAATATTAACGAACTGTGTGTAATGAATTTTAATGCTTTCAAAACAGCTTAGTTTCTTTCTACATACAAATTTATGATTTCATTTCATTATTTCGTCATTTGAGTCGATATAATTCACTTTTTTATGACTGAAAGGAGTAGAATTTTAACAATATAATAGAATACTTGACTGAAGACAATAGACCTCAGGGGATTTCACGAATCATAATTTTATTGTTTATATTATATGATGCAATGTCATAAAATAAAACTATCCTTGCAAATATTTTAGAGCTTAGAAATACTCGAAGCATAAAAATTCTCATTCAATTTTCTTGTGTGTATGTAAATGAAACTAAAATCATCTATTAAATTCTACTCGACTAGTAGGTAATGTATGTAATTGATTAAGCATGGTATGGAAAACAGCTCAACCCATCAGTATGTGAAAAATCTCACACCACGACACAAATTTACAACTTTCATCTCAGTCAAAGGTGATGCATTTCATCCACAGGGGAATTTATGCATTTTATTATTGCATAGCTATTATTTTATGAATATGAAATTTTTATGAATATTAACGAAAAATGAGTATTAACGAAAATTTTAAAATATATTAAAAAACATTAATTTTAAGAATAGAAATTAAGAAAAAGATATTGGATTTTTAATTTAAATTATGAATAAGAAATGTCTTTCTCGTTATGAAACAAAGAGCTTGATCAAATTATTGATTAATAATTTTCCTAAAATATAAATAAACAAGGTAATTTTGTGTCTTGACTTTAAGTAAAACGATTTTATCAATATATTTTAAGGTATCATTTAGTTTTCAAGGAATTATGAGAGAGTATAAAAATTCAAAGTAAAAACAATTTAAACTTACGTTGCGCTCTACTATGTTTTCAATTAGGAATTCTATCAATACTAAATAGAGAATGAGAATTTTTCAAAATGGTATGGAAGACAGAATATATGAAAAAATTTATCACGATCTAATGTTGTATTACGAACTCAATAAAGTAAAGAAAAAAGCAACTTTTTCTCCATGCATATTGCGGTATAAGATGTAGAATAATTTTACTAATATTATTCAAAATTATTACACTTTATAATAGTTGTTTATATATTTTATAAAGGCTTTAATGTGAAGAAATGTTGATTTGAATTTTAAAATAGTTAATAATTTGCATGTTTTTGTAAGTAAGGCATTTTTCCTTCACATTAAATTGAAAAGTATTTCTATAAGAAGACTATGAATTATATGTATGAATGTGAATTTCAGATAGTAGTTAATACTTATAGAAAATAAAATTTTGTGGATACTAAACTGGGAAAATGATTTAGGGGTATGGTAACGAAATTCATGAAACAGTTCTTTAATTTCATATAGCGAAAAAAATTTCTATTATTTAACAATGCTACACGGCATCATAAATATGTAATATACTAAATTATTTATAAAAGCAAGTAATTGAATATAATTCACACAATTAATTTTACACATTAATATGTTTAACAATAGAAGAATGAAAACCAACACACACACACGAGTATTTGAAGCATAAATTTATTTAAAAAAATAACAAAGCAAAAAATTATCACAACAATATTTTCAAATACAACAGAAACTGAGGAAGGTACTCATCACATCGAAGACTCCTAGTTTTAAGGAGGTGCAATTTATGTAAGTTCTAGGCGTATGTTTCATTACAGAGAAAAATCTAGTTTAACACACACACACACACACAAACATACATACATACATATATATATATATATATATATATATATATATATATATATATATATTTATTATATATAATATATATATATGTATATATATTATATATACACTACTGGCCATTAAAACTGCTACATCAAGAAGGTGACATGCTAAAGACGTGAAATTTATACGAAAGGAAGAAGGTGCTGTGATATGCAAATGATTAGCTTTTCAGCGCATTCAGTGCAAAGCAGGCACCAGTTGCGACACCTACATTGTGTTTAAATGAGGAAATTGTTCCTCATACACAAATTGCATTAAAACGTTGTTGCCTGGTGAAAAGTTGTTGTGATGCCTCATGTAAGAAGGAGATATGCGTATCAGCAGGTTTCTGACTTTGATAAAGGTCGAATTGTAGCGTACCGGGATTGCGGTTTATCTTATCGCAGTATTGCTGCTTGCGTCGGTCGAGATTTAATGACTGTTAGCAGAATATGGAATTGATGGGTTCAAGACGGCAAATACGGAACGCCATGCGGGATCTCAACGGCCACCTATTACTAGCAGCCGAAAAGACAGGCATATTATCCGCATGGCCGTAATGGATCATGCAACCACGTCACGAGTCGTGAGTCAAGAAACAGGGTCGTTTGGAAGACAAAATGTGTCTGCACGAACAGTACGACGACGTTTGCAGCAGCATGGACTCCCAGCACGGAGACCATGGCTGCGGCTTCCCTTGACGCTGCGCCATAGACAAGAGCGCATTCAATGGTGTGATCAACGACGACCCTGGGCGCAAGAATGGCGTGACGTCATCTTTTCAGATGAATCCAGGTTCTGTATACAGCATCATGATGGTCGTATCCGTGTTTGGCGGCATCGTGGTGAACGCACACTGGCAGCGTTCATTCGTCATCGTCATACTGGCCCATCACCTGACGTGATGGTATGGGGTGCCATTGGATACACGTATCGATTACCTTTTGTTCGCATTGACGGTGCTTTGAACAGTGCACGTTGTTACATTTCTGGTGTGTTACGACTCGTGGCTATACTCTTTATTCGAGCCCTGCGAAACCCTACGTTTCAGCAGGATAATTCCCGACTGCATGTTGCAGGTATTGTACGGACCTTCCATGATACGGAACATGTTCAGCTGTTGCTCTGGCCAGCATGTTATCCATATCTTTCACCAATAGAAAACGTCTGGTTAATGGTTGCCGAGCGACTTGCTTGTCACCAAACGCCAGTCACTACGGTTGAAGAACTGTGGCATCGTGTTGAAACTGCATGGGCATCTGTACCTTCACATGCAATCCAATCTTTGTTTGACTCAATTCCCAGGCGTATAACTGCTGTTATTACTGCCAGAGGTGGTTGTTCTAGGTATTGATTTCTCAGGATCTATCCAGCCAAATATTTTGAAAATTTAATCACTTGTTATTTCTAGTATAATATATTTGTCCAATATATATATCATTTTATTATCTGCATTTCTTCCTGGTGTATCAATTTTACTTTTCAGTAGTGTATTTATGTATATATATATATATATATATATATATATATATATATATATATATATATATATATATATATATATATATATATATATATATATGAGTGTGTGTGTACGTACATATACTAGGCACATGATATACTGCACTGTTCATAACTTACTCAATTTTGATTAAAAAGAAATATTAAGTTCAAAAGAGAGAGAAAAAAGCTTAGTATAACATTTCTTGATAGATAATTTTATCTATAATATATTTTGTTACTATTGTATTTAAGTCATGTGCAAGTGCAATTACAGAATTTATTTGAATCTAGGACATAAAACTATATGCTCTTTTAATATATGTTCTATTTGTTAAGACATCATATCAGAAATTTACAAGTATAAAAGCAAATAGAAAGTATGACAAGTTATTTTTTAAATGCTATTTTGAAGCTTAACAGTAATTTTTCATGAAATTACTCTAAGAATACAAAGAATCGAATATCTTTGGAATAGAAACAAAATAGGAAGAAAAAACGGGACATTTATTTTCAGAAAAAGTTTTCTGTCGATATATTGGAAAAGTTTTAAGAGTGGACCAAGAAGAGAACATTTCAGAATTTGGTGACACGTTAGGAAGAAAAGAAAAATGGTACGATTCGTTTTTTCTCTTCAAGTATAATCAACATATTTTTGCTTCTTATGATCAATAGAATTTTATCTACATTTTACTTGTTCCATGTTACCAAAAAAAGTAATTTTATAACATTTTGTATTACAACAAAACAGATTCCTTACATAATAATCATTTATTTCAATAATACCATTGCAAAAATTAAATTATTTAATCACCTGATTTTCGGTATATATAAATACCTATATATATATATATATATATATATATATATATATATATATATATATATATATATATATATATATATATATATATATATATATATATATATATATATATATGTATACATTGTATACATATATATGTGTGTATGTGTGTGATCAATTGTTCTGTAACATTTTGCTTTCATTTTTTGTAAATTTTCCTTATGAAAGTTTGTATATATAAATATAAATTTCAAAATAACTATTCAATGAATTTTCTATTTCAGAGACAAAGATAAAATGTTGTAAACAATATAAATAGAAATAATAATTATTTGGAAAAAAAGCATTTCATACTTTCAATTAATATTTTTATCAATGATTTTTTTGATTTTTTGAATTACTGACTCACCATTATTTAATAAAGCCCATGTTGCTTCGTACAGAATGACCGATCTTGTTCTCGAGATATAGTATTCGATGTTGAATTCAGACTATTGAAACTATTACACTTTTACTGACTGTAACGCGATTTAGAATTTTAGTGAAGCTCATAAATTTTTCAATTGATGGAGGTGCCCATTTTAAATTTATGCTTGGAAAATCCATGTAATCAAATAAACATACCTATAAAAGTTATTTGTTATTATTATTTTTATTCACAAACACGAAGAAGCCATTAGTCATTTTCCATCATGAGATTCTTCTTCGGAAAATATTAACCACTGATGAACAAGGAAATCCAACTTTTAAGTTTCACAAGCTCAAGCAGCATGCAGACTCCTAGAAACCTGAAACATACTTCTAGAAATACTACAAAATTGACATGCATTTTTAATTAAAAGAATAGGAGAAATTTCAATTGAATATCATAAATTATGTCAAATCATTATCAAAGAATAGTAAATTCTGGCATTTGAATAGTAAAATATTAAAAAATTTAAGTTATGAATATTTTAAATAATAAATATTTCTTAGAAACAAATTTTGATTTTAACTCTCCAACTTATTATTCAACTTGAATTTAATCCCAGTCCAGCCAAAATAATAATAAAAATTTATCTTTTATTAATGTAAATGAATTAAATTCATGAGTACTTTTTTTACAAAAAGAGTGATAGCTTTTAGCTGCTTGAAATGGCATGATAGGAATAGCCTCCTCATTCCTGATCAATTGGTTTCGGTTTTGATTCATAATCCACCAGAAAATCTTCATATTTATAGAGGTTATTGATGTTAAATACTTTCTAAGTTATAATGCTCTTTTGCTAGAGTGTATCGTGGAAGACAAATCTTATAGACAATATATCATTTTTGTGTTTATAAAAAATTATTTGAAACATTCATGTGAGGTTAGCAAGATGCATAAATTTAAACTCTATTCACTTATATTTAACAGACATATTTCAGTATTTTGTTTTAGATTTGTTTTTGTTGTGGTGAGATTCGGAAATTTCAGGAAAACTCCGAGAAAAACCCAGATTCGATATTTAAATAATTGAATGACAGATATAAATTCAAAACAAAATACAATAAAACTTAATAATTTATTGTAATACTTCCTTACAAGTGATACTTACATTTATAGTTAAAGCATTCTTGATTAAATAATTGAGAAGATAAGCACATTATTTTTTTATGATATTTCCATGACAATCAGTGGGACCAGAGGGATAATGATGGAGAGATCAGACTCATCCCTTTGAGAAATAGTATTGTGGTGTCTGACACTTCGCCGCTCTCCGGTGTCGATGATTCTATTTTTTCATACATTTTCTGTCCTCTACTCGGCATCTCCGCTTTGCATTTCTATCCGCTGATATCTCCGCATCTTACTTGGCTTACTGCTCAGCATCTCGCTTAGCTTGCTCATTTCTCATGAGCTTTCTTCTTTCATTCTAATATCTCTTTTCAGACTCTGTCGTCTCTTCTACATCCATTTGTCGGACATCTGCTACTCCATTCAGGACATTCGAGGCAGGGCTCTGACTGGACAGTGCAATTATACTCCGTTTACTCCTTTTCTTTATCGGGCTTCTCTGAGGCTTCTGTGTGTGAGGGCTTTCTGTGTCTTCCATTCTTAGATGCAGTTTTTAAATTCTAGTCTTAGCTCCTCCTCTTTACACCATTGCTTTTCCAAAGTTCCATACTAAGTCCTACGCTTCTATGAGATAGGTCAGAAATCCTTCCCCCTTTATTTTGACTGGTCAGATTTACAAACAAAACATATCATAAAACATAAACTTTCCTCTCAATTTTCTCACGATCATCCATCCCTTCCGAAAGGAAGAATTTATTCCTTTATTGCACCTGGCTCCTTGTGTCAATTTTTATTATATCCTTTCCTTTATATTATTACAACTTAGTTTGAAATGAAAAGAGGAATCTTTTATATTTACTGTGCAATAAAAATATACGTATACATTTTCTCAGGGTTTGGTTATGTCGCTTTACACTACGACAGTTTTTGGCTAGTAAAGTACGCACGTGCCCATAAATTAAGGATAATGCAAGTTCAGGTAAATAAAGATACTGAAGCGAAACAAATGCGCCTTATTTGTAATTTATATTTATTAAACAAAAGGTAACGAGCAAAAAATATGGTATATGATTAAAATCATTAATAAAAATTGCGAATTTTACTTCCTCGAGTGAATTTCTAAAACGAACTTATATACAAAAACCAATAAAACATGGTTTGTATAATGGTCAATGCATAGTATGCCTCCTAGACGATGCAATTGATCCCGTGCAACACCTAGGCATACCAAGAACCAAATTATCAATCTGATTTTGGGAAATGTAACACCACTTACCAATCAAGCTCGCCGAAGTTCCGGTAGACATATAAGAAGAGGTTGACGGGCTTAATTCGTCGACCAAGAATTTCCCACAAATGCTCTATTGGATTCAAGTCCGGCGATTATGCTGGCCAGTCGATATGACTGATATCCTCCGTTTGAAGGTATTCATCTGCAATGTTTGCACAGTGAAAGCGGGTATTGTCATCCATAAACAGAATTTTTGCACCTATGTCGAACAGAAACAAACGTACATATTGTTCCAGAATGTTACCCCGATAGATGTGGTCTGTCATGATTACATTCTGAACATATAGGTTAGTTCTGGAACCCAGAATATTTCCTCACCAAACGAGCAAAACTGCACCACCATGACGGTGCCATTCAATGGTGATCTATTAGTTATAACGAGTACCTGTCTTTCTCCATATGAAAGTCTAGCGAGAATCTGACTGAAAGCTAAACCTGAATCGTCGATAAACATTGCATAAGATCACTGTTGCAGTGTCCACAAGGCGTGCTCTCTTCTCCAAGCTAATCTCAGGTAACAGTGAGTTGGGGTAAGTGAAACACATGTGACAGGCCGACGAGCATATAAACTAATGAGCTCTAAGTGCATGTACATGGTCTGCCTTTAAACTGTGGTATCGATAGCTGAAGAGAGCTGACAAGACTGGTCTGATGCTGTGTTCTGTCTGATTCTTCTGGCAGTAACTACCAAATACCAGTTCTCATTCGGCGTTGTAACTTGAGGGTGACCTGTGCTATAACGTCTACTTACATTACCATCATATTGGAACCATTGCCAAAGCCTGGAGATGACATTTTGGCCATCTCCAAAATCCTCGGATACTTCGAGCTTTTTACGTCCGCATTCCAGATGGCCAATAACTCTATCGCGTAAAACAATATCCAAATCCTTCTTTTGTGCCATAACTATGCGGATACCGCACTGAAAGTCTCTTAAAGCGCTTGTGGACAATTCTACTTTATTGCAACCACTCCTTATGTACCCCTCTCAGATACTCTCGACGTTGTGACGTACTTTCGGTGCCATATGGTGGTTTCTTGTAATTTTCATATTATTCTTCAAAATGTGTTTGATAATTCAACATGTAAAATTTTTACTTAAGAGTTCAATTTCTGTGAGATTCTGAATTCTTCTTTATTTATGGACATGAGTATATTTCAATACCGAAACGGGTTAGCTAGGAAATAACTCGGCTATCTATTCAGAAAACAGAATTCGAGTTAAAAACTGCAAAACCTTTGATCAGGTAACTTATGTTAAAGTTCCAGAATGATTTCTCAAAATAAGGTTAATAAGAGTTTTTAAATATTTATTACGAATGCAAATTGATATACCATATTTTTTTTAAAAAACGTGTGAAACGTTGGAGAATAAGTAAGATTTGCTACAAGACCAATAACGACAACAAATTTTTACAATTTTTTGTCTTTGACATAACAAAATTAATGGTTACATTTTCCTTTTGATAAATATTGATCTGTCATCATCTAAATTGAAATTAAAAGGTAACTGCAACTTAAGTTTAGTAAGTTATGAAAAATAAGTCTTGATATTTTGGAGTTAATCTCTCTCAAATTAAAAATATTATCATCTAAGGGAGCATTTTCGTTCAAATTCTAAATTTATTGTTTTGACACACTGATATGGAAGCAATCATTTCAATTTTCATTTTATATTTTACAAAATACTATATAGTGTTTTCAAATGTTATAAATTTGCAATATCATCCCATAATTTTGGTTAAAAATATAAGTATTAATATTATTTGGAAGTTATTTTGAATATTCCAGGGTCAGAATTTTCATTTAAAATTTTTCTTTCTCCTTAAATTTAATCACGATTTTAAAATATGCTGATCTAAATCTATGCTAATGCTATTACAAATGAACATGCTACAACTTCAGTAAACTATATATAGATAGATAGATATGTATATATATAAAATTCTAAAAATTATAAACAATTATTTTGAGGCATGTTCTTGTACATATATAATCATTTCTATGTCAAGCAGAAAAGAATAAATAAATTCCCCATATGAAAGACAAATTAGTTAGAAATATGCAAGCTAGGAATTTCAATTAACTTCTTTTTCAAACCTTTTTAAAACAAGAACAGCATGTGTTTACGAGGGGAAGAATTCGAGAAAAATATTACAAACTCCTTAGAGAAATGTAATGAGATATAATATTTTATAATCTAAATATTAATTTCTGCTAAATAGAAGTGTTTCATTATTTTATGTGAATTATGATTTGAAAAAACGATAAGGTATATAAAAATCTCAAAAGAAACTAATTTCAGATGAGTAAGAAATAAATTAGCAAATATATTCATTTGAAGATTAATCTTGTAGCTTTGCCAATGTTTCCCGTAGTGATATAAAAGAACATAGTATTACTCTTAGAACATAGTATTACATTTTATATAAACATTTGTCTTCTTAATTACATTTTTAATTTATTATTCTCTAAATTATTTTCTTATTTTATGAAATTAAGTTAAGTTTAAATTTTATTAAATAATGTACGAAACGTATAATTTTCTTTTCTTTATTTTTACTTAAAAAAATAATTCTTTAAATTTTTACATAGAAAATTTAATTAAACTTCAATGTTTATGTGAAAATTATACTTTTTATTACAATACCAACTAATAATTAATGTATAGACCACACTATTACAGTTTTGCCAAATTAAACTTATTAAACTATTATTAAAAGTATTTATTACATATATCATACACATAATTAAATACATATTTGATTTGAAATTTGACGAAAATATTCATTAAGTGATTTGTTAATGTTTGATTAACAATAATGTTAATCAAACATTAACAATAATGTTTTATTATTGTTAATCAAATAAATCATAATGTTCAAAAATGGATTATAATGAAATCATAATTGAAGAATGGGATGATTGGTAAGATTTGGAGAAACGATGTTTTTTTCGATTATCCATCTTTAATTTAATATATATATATATATATATATAAATAAATAAATAAATAAATAAATATATATATTTATACATATATATATATATATATATATATATATATATATATATATATATATATATATATATATATATATATATATATATATATATATATATATATATATACCTGATTCAATGCGGAAACATAAATTTACATTTTGAATGTTTATAACACACTTTCAGTTCGCGTTATGTTCTTTTCTGCTTACATTTTTGTTTTTAGATGAAAAAATTCAGTTTTATTTCTCAAGTTTCCATCAAAAACCGATTTTCTTTTTTACAACAAAATACTAATCTAATTGAAAATATATTTTTTTTAACAAAAGTCAGCCTTAATATTGGTCCTGATAAGTTTTAAGGTACTACACTACTGGTCATTAAAATGGCTACACAAGGAAGAAATGCAGATAAAAAAATGATATTTAATGGACAAATATATAATACTAGAAATAACAAGTGATTAAAATTTCAAAAAATTTGGCTGGATAGATGCTGAGAAATCAGTACCAAGAACAACCACCTCTGGCAGTAATAAAAGCAGTTTTACGCCTGGGCGTTGAGTCAAACAGAGATTGGATTGCATGTACAGGTACAGATGCTCATGCAGCTTCAACACGATGCCACAATTCATCAACCGTAGTGACTGGCGTTTGGTGACGAGCCAATCGCTCGGCAACCATTGACAAGACGTTTTCAATTGGTGAAAGATCTGGAGAACGTGCTGGCCATTCCAACAGCCGAACATGTTCCGTATCAAGGAAGGTCCGTACAATACAGGCAACATGCGGTCGGGCATTATCCTGCTGAAACGTAGGGTTTCGCAGGGCTCGAATAAAGAGTAGAGCCACGGGTCGTAACACACCAGCAATGTAACATGTACTGTTCAAAGCACCGTCAATTCAAACAAGAGGTGACCGATACGTGTTTCCAATAGCACCCCATATCTTATCACCAAGTGATGGGAAAGTATGACGATGACGAATGCACGCTGCCAGTGTGCGTCCACCATGATGCCGCCAATCACGGATGCGACCATCATGATGCTGTACACAGAACCTGGATTCATCTGAAAAGATGACTTCTCGCCATTCGTGCGCCCAGGTTCGTCGTTGATCACACCATAGATGGCACTCTTGTCTATGACGCAGCGTCAAGGGAAGCCGCAGCCATGGTCTCCGAGCTAAGAGTCCATGCTGCTGCAAACGTTGTCGAAATGTTCGTGCAGACACTTGTTGTCTTCCAAACGACCCCGTTTCTTGACTCACGGCTTGTGACGTGGTTGCACGATCCATTACGGCCATGCGGATAATATGCCTGTTTTCTCGGCTGCTAGTGATAGGTGGAAGTTGAGATCCCGCATGGCGTTCCGTATTACCGTCCTGAAGCCATAGATTCCATATTCTGCTAACAGTCATTGGATCTCGACCGACCCGAGCAGCAATACTGCGATAAGATAAACCGCAATACCGGTACGCCACAAATCGACCTTTATCAAAGTCAGAAACGTGCTGTTACGCATTTCTCCTTTTTACATGAGTCATCACAACAAGTTTTCACCAGGCAACAACATTCAAATGAAATTTGTGTATGAGGAACCGGATGAACAATTTCCTCATTTAAACAAAATGTAGGTGTCGCTACTGGCGCCTGCTTTGCTGAATGCGCTGACAAGCTAATCATTTGCATATCACAGCACCTTCTTCCTTTCGTATAAATTTCCCGTCTGTAGCATGTCGCCTTCTTGGTGTAGCAATTTTAATGTCCCGTAGTGTACTTTTAATAAATGAAAATTTCTGAATTTGAATACAAAATTTGATCCTTCCCAGCCTAGCTGGCAGCCGTATGGTTAGCGCTCTTGCCTTCGGTTCGACAGTTCGTGGGTTCGAATCCCACCTTGGGCAGGGATATTTGTAAGGGTTCGGAATCCACTTTAAACCGTAGGTCCCGGTCTAATTAGCCCTTGTGTGCAAAAAAAGACCGTTGAGCGACAAACAAACAATTGCTCATTCCCAGAAATTAAAGTTTCTTAGGCAAAATACTTAAAATATACATACTTTTATTTTAAGTTAATTTACCGATCAAATAAATATTTTTATTCCAGATTTTTATCATTGTACTATTCAACTTTTGCATTACGTATTTTTAAAAGACGGAGAAATTATGTAAAAAGTGTTAAGTTTCTTAAATATTAAAATTCGAAATGTTTGTTTTTCCCAGTAAAATTCACATATAAATGAGATTAGAACATCTGGAGCTTTGCATGTAGTATTTTTGCGAAAGGGAAGCAAAAACAAATTGAAATTGGTGAATTTATCAAGAAATCTTTTTACTTCAATGCAAATATTTGAAAAATTTAGAAAGAAATCTATAATAATAATTTGTCTTTTCTTTTTCACTTTCTAAAAATAGTTCAATTAATTCAAAATATATGAAAATAGAGATAAGCCTTTCCGAGGAATTTTTATTTAGCAAATCAAAAAACTATAAATATCTTGTTTTAAAGCATTTATTTATTTTGCAATCAACATAGAGAATATTACATCTATAAAATTGCATTTAAATGAGATTTAAGTACTTATAGCATGATATCTAAGTAAATAAAATGGGAAAAATCTGAATTCATACTAGAAACAATGCTATAGATAAAATCAATGATAAGAATCTAGAAAAATGTATTTTTTTCTTGTTTACTTATGTAATCATGTATTGACTATTTTTTTAGAGAATGAATAGATATTTAACTGTAATTCATTGCCGGTGTTTTCTGATATATATATATATATATATATATATATATATATATATATATATATATATATATATATATATATATATATATATATATATATATATATATATATATATATATATATATATATATATATATATATATATATATATTTGCAATTAAGAAAACTTTCAATTAAAAGTGATAATCTCTACAAAATTTGAAGATGTTACATTAAAAGCCTTGCAATTAGGTGATGTTTCTTTCAAATAACTGTTTTTATAAATGAAATTGTAAAAGTCGTTTAAAATAATAAAAGTACATTAAGTTCATTGCTTACGCATTTTATTTTGATAAAAAAGATAATTTAAACGAAAAATTATATAAGACTTTGAAACAGCAATTCTATTCGAATAATTCAAATATTAAAATAATGTACAAAATGGAAAAACTAATGTATTTTGTAGAAGGCAAGGGCATTATGTTAATTAAAAAAAGAAAACTATTTAACATTAAAAACAAATATTTTACTACGAAATCTATAAAGTTAGTAAAGCTTTCTAAGCAATTTTGTGAATTCTGAGTAGAATCTTAATGTTTATTTAGTGTGAAAACAAATGTTAATACATTCAATTATGATATTATAAAAAATAATTTTCCCAAAAGTATATAAGTAAAAATCGGATTCGGAATATGTATCTTAATAATGTGTACATATTTATATTTGTTTGCATTTAATATTTCAGTAATTTGATATCCAAGGCATATAAAATTAACATTTTTTTACCAGAGTAAATACAATTGCCGATAGGATTTTAGTTAAAGGTAATTTACAATTATTTTTTCGACTAATGTCTGAGAGATAAGCATTCCTGACTCCTAAGGGTTCGGTCCCGGGTTCGAATCTTGGGTCGGGCATGGATGTTACTTTCTTTCTGTGCTTGTTTCCTTGTTCATTCTGCCTTGTTGATGAATGAATGTTGCCCACCCTAAAAATAGGTTTGGAGTGGAGTGGAGTGACGTCCACCCGGTAACAATAAATGTCGATCACGAAAATGTTTTTGCAAAGGGTAAGTCATTTAATGCCCGCCTTTTGAGGAAACAATTATATTTGTATTATTTCTGATTTATACGTTATATACTGTTATAAAATATTTGAAATTGATTATGTTCAATAAGCAAATAAGTATATGAATATATGCATTACATTGAAACAAATGCATCAAATATTAAAAAAATATAATATTATAAATATATAAATCTAGAAATATGTTAACAAGTAGTTAAAATCATTGAAATAAGTTTCTAAGCACTTTTGTTTAAAACTATAAGAAAATACTTATGGACGGAGTATCTGCTTTTAAGAGAAACATTGCGTAAAACATTACTAAAAATAACCTTATTTATGCATGAAAAATTTGAGCGATTTCTTTGCTTAAGAATTGTATATACATTAAAACAAAAACTCTTCATTTGATAGCAAGCTTTTCGATCTTACTGAATTTTCTAAATGAACAACCAAACATTACTGGGCATTGATTTCTCGTTAAGAATCGTTGAGTCTGAGCAGCCACTAATGAAAGTCAAGAACATGTCGTCCTGGTTTTCCTGGAATGGAAATCTTTGACAGAGCAGATGAATGATTGTGGTCTTTGTTTGCAATCTTACATTTAAATCTAACTTACACATCGATAAGCATACACTAATGAAATGTTTACACTGTAAATGCAGGAAAAGATTTTCTAATTTATCATGCATAGTGGTACATGAATTTCGAATTCGATATATCTAAAAGCAACGACTCCTGCGACGAAACATTATTTCATAAAATGATTAAAAGAAGAAAGCATGAAATATTTGATAAAATTCAGAATTATTGATTACACTAAATACTGTAGAAGAATGCGAAAATTTTGTGTTTCTAAAATGTTAATCAAATACCGAAATTGTAAAATAAGTGTGTTACATTCAAAATAATAAAGTTATTCTTTCTAGAGAGTTTTTGCTGTTTTATTGAATTCAGCATAATTCTTGTGAGTTATAAAATTTTGTTTTAGTTAATGTATCAAAAATGTATTTGAAATCCAATAAAGAATAATAACTTGAATATTTATTTTATTTATTCTACAAGGTTATGCTCTATAGGTAATTTAGAATATCGTGATACGAAATTCTAGAAAGTAAATTAATTGAATAACGTTAAGTCCATTGGAAACACTGTGTTATTTTATTCATTATATCAATAAGAACTACAATTATATTATTTAAATTTAAAATGATGATTTACTAAGTATAAATGATTGTAAAAATAAAATTTAAAATTCAAAATTTCGAAATCCATAGTAAAATATTTTGTTTATAATTTTATTTTTAAGTGATTTAATAAATTTTAAAACTGAAAAGTATAAAAAAACACATTAAATTTCAAAGTAGTTAATAATTAATTTAGCTTTATGCTTGCGTAAATGAAAATCCATAAATATTACATTTGATATTTCACCAGAAAAAATAAATATATAACATATAAAGTAAAAGAACAGATCAAATTCATTTTACAAGAATTTTTTTT
Organism: Latrodectus elegans; assembly: GCA_030067965.1. Classification (NCBI taxonomy): domain Eukaryota; kingdom Metazoa; phylum Arthropoda; class Arachnida; order Araneae; family Theridiidae; genus Latrodectus; species Latrodectus elegans. The sequence goes on along the minus strand of CM057822.1, from coordinate 7,521,747 downwards.
TTTAAATTGTGTATCATTTAATTTCTATCCAATATCATAATAAAATATATCAATAAATTTAATCTTTTATAAAATAAATCAAAATTATATTTTTGATGAAATAAAAAAATAAAAATTAATGAATTTCAAATAAATCAAATATAAACTTTTCGATAAATTAAAATTACGAATCACAGTTAAAAAAATCTTCTTTAAAAAATGTGAATGATTAATCAATTTAATAAAATATAAGTTAGTAATGATCTAATCATTCCGTAAGTAGGTCAATAAAGCAAGTTAAACAATATAAAACACGAATTTTTTCAAGTATGTATTTTAAGGCATTGTTTCTTTTTCATCTGATCACCTAACTGGGACATATTATTTGCATCCGGTGACAATCTGAAGAAAAATAATACCGAATCCCATCAAATGCTTATAGAAGCATAAGATGACAATGCTGTGAGCCATGCGCAGTGCCATAGGTGGTTTGAAAATTTTCAAAATAGTGATTTTGATGTTAGAAACGAGGAGCATGGCAGACCAGCAAAAAAATTTGAAGATGCTGAATTGTTAGCATTATTCGATGAACATGATAGCCAAACGCAAGAACATCTTGAAGAACAATTGAATGTTGACCAGAGAACTGTTTCTTGTCGTCTCAAAACAATGGGCTAGATAATAAAAATCGGTAAATAGGTATCATTTGAGCTAACAAACCGTCATCAGGAAAACCGAAAAATCGTTTGTGATATATTGTTTGCCCGCTACAAAGGCAAGTCATATATCTATCGGAATGTGATTGTCGTTAAAAAATGGATTTATTTTGAGAATATAAAGCGTAATCGATCCTGAGTTGACACCGGATATTGGTCCAAATCAACCGCAAGACCGAATCGCTTCGGCCGCAACACAATACAGCGTTTTTTCTGCGAACAGGAGGGGCCAATTTATTATGAGCTTCTCAAATCCACCAAAATCATTAATACTGATCGCTACAAGCAATAGTTATTTGTTTTGAAAGTTTGTATACTCGAAAATATGCGAGCATTACAAGAAACGGTAGCACAAAGTGATTTTCCTTGATGACAACGCACACTAGCTACCGTACTAAACCACGGTCAACTAGACACACAAGGCCGTGTAAGCTTGGCAGTTACGTGACATGACGTCAAATTGGTCATCTTAGGGAGAAACGATCGAAGCTGTGGGTAACAAACATTGTTGTCATTTATGGCGTATGTTCGAAGTTCAAGCAATTTAAAATGCCTGATCGTTGTTGTGTTCCTTATTGCAAGTCAAATTATGATGGTACTGGCTCATATGTATCCTGCTTCAAATTCCATTAAAGCATTCCTGATCTCATTTTGTTTTTCTTCATATAAAGAAGTTGTTTCTTTTGTGCCTGTATTGTCGATAACAGCTGAAGATTTGTTTAATTTGACAAGAAGAACCTTGAATATACTTCACAAATCAGGATTTGAAGTTTTATCTGTTATTTCCGATAATAATTCTGTTAACAGACACATGTTTCAATTGATGTGTGATGGCCCTCTCTCTAGTAATGCAGTAAAAAATCCAATTACAGGTAAAAATTTATATCTTGTTTTTGATGCTGTACATATCTTGAAGAGCATCAGAAATAATTGGATTTCTCAAATTAACTCAGAAAAGACTTTCACCTGTCCAAATGTTGAAGGAATAGGGAATGCCATTCATCCTTCCTTTGGACTGTTGAGAAAGGCTTTTGCATTTGAAAAAGTTCTGTTGTTAAATATGCTTTTAAATTAAATGTCAAATCATTATATCCAACAAATATTGAATGACAGAATGTATTGGCAGCTGTAAATATTTTTCATGAAAGTAATCCAGTTGCCTTGCAATGTTTGGAAAAATATCATCCAAAAGATATACATAAAATCAAAGATACAGTGTCTTTTTTGATCCGTATTAAAAGATGGTGGGATATAATGAATGTGTCTCATGAGCATAAGGCAAAGTTCACAAGAAATATTGATTCATTGCCTTTTTCATTAAATGATATTAAAAATGTGACATTTTTAAAATCTTTTGCTGCATGGGCAAAATCTTGGATATTATACAACCTTCTCGAAATGGTTGTTCGAGTAAAGAAATTTTTACTGCTGTCATCCATACAAGTGAAGTTATAATAAAAATTCCTATGACTTTGCTTTCAGCTGGAGCAAAATATGTCTTGACTTCAAAGTTTCACACTGATGCTTTGGAGTTCAAATTTTCCCAGTATCAACAAATGTCTGGCTGTAATTATCATGTATCCTTGCAACAAGTGTTGGAATCAGAAAGATAATTAAGAATAAAATCTGTTCTAACTTTGCATTCAGAAATATATTCCTGTTAGACTGTTTATTAATGATGTGTGCCAACCTAATAGAAATGATATCAGTCTTGACCTGTTTTCAGATATTATTGATGATTTGACAGTTGATAATTCTCCTGATGAAAATGAGATTCTTACATACATTGCTGGATATTGTGTTTTTAAACTTAAATTTATGTGAGGCAATTGCAAACTGTTTTTTATGACTAACAAAATATTGAGGTAGAAGTTGGTGCAGAAATTGTAATTTCTCCTCTCGAAATGATTGAACATTCTGTTTATGTGAATATGATTAATCGAGGGGGATTTAAAGCACCATCTGCAAATATGGTATTTACAATTTCTGTTTGTTATGTTATATTTCAAAAATTTATTTTTAAGGATTATGAAAAATTATTTCTTAACCATAGTAAACAACAAGTAATATTAATTAATTTAACAGAGAGAAACCTATTTAAGTTGAAAGTTGTCTGTTTGATTTTAACAAAATTTTCACTAATTGCAATTCATGTTTCTCTATAAATATTTTAAAAGTTATTCAAATATTTTCAAATGTATGTTTAAATAATTACTCAAAATTTGAAACAGATAAAAATGTAATAAAAATTAACAAGTCTAACAATAAGAACATAAATTGTTCTGATAGGAAATTTAAAAAATAAAACATTAAAAATTTATACAGCTATATAAAAATTTTTTATATACGTTGATAACTTTAATGACCTTCTATATTTATTAAGAAAGCTTTAAATGCATGAATGCATTTTATTTATTGATTAATGAAAAAATATTGTTATGTTTTTCAAGATGTATTTAATTTTATATACAATACATCTTTGAATAATTTTTTTTTTTTTTAAATCTAATATACTATCTTAATTTGATAAAAATGCGTTTGTTGTTTTTAAATGATAATTTTCCTGCTGGTATTCTTAAAATTTAATATTTTTCTATCATAAGTTGTTTTACATCACTATACAAAACTTATTTGGATTGAAATTTGTCATTGGTGATACTTATAATGTTTTAAAAGTTAAAATTATCATTTACATTAAAAAATATCCAATGTAGAACTGAAACATAAGGCAAACTCAAAAGCTATATTTTATTTGTAATATGATTTTCTAATCAAGAGTCAATAATTGAAAAGAAATGCTTCTTTTTTATATTTTTTGAAAATTTGTATAAACTATGTTTATATTTGATAATTAAATAAAATTTCATTGAAAATTTTTTTGCTGTTAGTATTTTTATGTGAAAAAATTGTTATATTCAAGTTTATATTGCTTAAAGCATTATGATAAAAGTACTCCAAAACGAGCATTAACAGTATTAACTTTTATTTGTGCAGAAGTAAAAAGTCCACTACAAAAGTTACATTTGTATTAATTAATATTTAAATTATTAGGTATCTGTAAATTATTTTAGTAGCATTTGCACAGTACAGTGTTTAATATGTATAAAGTAAAAAAAGTGAGTCTTGGATTGAAAAATTATTTAATATATCAGAAAGATGTAAAATTCATAAAGGCAGAAACTTTTGAGTCTTATGAACAATGCCAATTAAAGAATTTCACATTTACAAGATATTTAAACATGAATTTTTAATAGTTAAGAAAAAATATATAGCTATTATTTTGGATTATGCATTATAAATATGTTTCACATATATTTTTATGTTAATTTTAAAAAGTTCATTTCATAGCTTAGAAGTATGCACTGTTTAAATTACATTCAACAATAGCTACATTAAAATACATTATTTGTAAGTTAATGTGCTTGAAAATATAATGTGCAGATATTTGGATAAATTTAAACTTAATGGCTTACAATTAGCAAACCTGAAATGGCAATATAAAAATTTATAGTTTCTTTTACAACACAGTAAGAAAACTAAAATTTGTATTTACCAAATTGCATATAATTACTTTCTGTTTAAAATGTACACACGACAAGAAATGTTACATGTATACAAGAAAATAATTTTAGCTAAATATCTGAATTATTAATGTGTTTCTGTAATAATAAGTACATTATTAAAATAAAATGAAACTCCTTTTTGGTTTTTCAAATCAAAACTGGATGCATACTTTTGATTCCACCATGTTTATGATTTTTGAAGATGACAAAAAGTTGTTTTAGAAAATATTATATTACAATTCAAAAAATAGCGGAGTGAAAATTTTGATAATTTTTTATTAATTTGTTTATTTCACAATTCTTTACTCAAAGTAAGGTAATTATTTTAAAATATCGATTCACATCAATTTAGATGTCAAATGAAATTTTCTTCTTTTTTTTAATTTCCCTTAGTTTATTTTTATCATAATATTAATAATTTTTATGATTCATGTTTTGTACCAAAGATAGTGGAATATATGTATTTGATTCATCAACTTGCAGAATATGAACTGGAATGAAAGCAAAGAAAAACTTTCACTCAAAAATACATTTAAAGAAGTAGTGAAATTATTTTGTATCACATTACCTTCTATATATTTCTAATACTAATATGAATGAAATGTAATGGATACAATAGGTTAAATTCTTAAAGTATTCTTAAATAATTTGTAAGAGTGTATAAATTACAGATTTCATTTGAAATGATAAAAAAACACTTATAGAATTATTATATTTTAGGTTCTGGACTTATATTATGAATAAATTAATTCCAAACACTTAAATGAATACATGTTGTGTATGAAAGATAGTTGAATACGTGTATTTAATTTATCAACTTACTGAATATGAATTAGAAGGATAGTGAAGAAAAAATTTCACTCAAAAATGCACTTAAAGAAATAGTGAAATTATTTTGCAGTATTACTTTCTTTATATTTCTTATATTAAGTCAAGTGAAATATAAAGGACAGAATTGATTAAATTATAAAAATTGAAAATTGTTTTTTAAGTGTATATAAATTTTGGAATTTAAAGAAAATGATAAACAGATAACATTTCAGATTTTATTCGTTTTTCAAATACTTCAGATTTTAGACTTATGCTTCGAATAAATGAACTTTAAAAAATATAATAAATATTAAATTCAATTTTTTTATTGCAAATAATTTAACCATATAACTTTGGATGATAATTCTAAATTAATGGACTATAAGCAAACTAATCTCGGTTTCACTTCCAACGAAACCTTTTGGGAGGAAGGACGGTCTCCGTGACGTCACGAAAAGCTTACATGGCCTTGTGTGTCTTGTTGGCCGTGGCTAAACCGACCAAGGACACCGTTAAGGCGCTCGGCATGGATCCTTTATCACAAGCGGCGTGATCTCTAGGCTTTGCTCCTTTCGATTGCTTCACTTCTTACAAAAATATCAAATCTTGGCTTGACGACTGGCTGGCCTCAAAAAACCAATAATTTTTTTGGTCTGGTATTCACAAATTAACCTAAAGATGGGACAAATGTGTAGCTAACGATGGATATTATTTCAAATAAAGAAATATTAAAAGTTTTCGCAAATTTATTCTATTTTTTTTAAAACAATCGTCTCATTTTATTTGCATACACCTTTTATCATGTGGGAAATGGGATTGATATAATTGTATTCAAGCTGCCACAAGTTTCAGAGATGCCTGACTTATAGAAAGGTGTAAATTTCTAATATAAAAATGGATGATTTTTAAATTAATTAAACATTAAAAAAATTGCAAGTATTTTTAATTATTGCAAGAAAGATGAGTAGGCATTGACTCGGCAGATACACGAAATTAAAAGATATAAGCTGACGAGCACTGTCCAAAGAAATTTGAAAAGATCGCAGCTAACTAAAGGATCACATGCTCCAAAAGGTATGAAAATGTGCTCCCTAACGGATTCTGTTGACAATCCGTTAGAGAGCACATTATTTTTTGATTTCCATGGTAACATCGTGACCATGGAAACCAAGCAAATGTGGAAAAAATATATTGCTCACAAGGCTTTGAGGTGGTGATTGATATGTCGAAATTGGATCGCAGGTGAGTGGAAACATGTTCATTAGCTTGATGAATACATATAAGTTCAAATTCTCTCAATCGGATGCCAGAGTTTGGGTTTGGAGGATAACAGTAGAACATTTTTAACCTGAATGCTTTCTTTCTACAATAAAGTTTGGTGAAGGTGGAATTATGAAAATTATGCTCTCAAGTTTTTTTTTTCTTTTTTTTTATTGTATGGGTTGGGGCTTTTAATTTCTATACATAGTAAATTGTGGACTAATATCGATTAATATGCTGATAATGAGGTGAATATTTGGACTGACCTTTGCAGAGTTCAGACTTGAATCCTTTAGAATCATTTTGGCTGAGTTGGATTGCTGCATTAAGAGATGCCGCAACCTTCAAAAATCGGTGAAATAACTTATACGTGTTTTTCAAGATGAACGGAAGAAAATACCATTGTCCATCCTCCAAATACTTTACAAGCATGACCCAGATGATCAACGCTAAAATTGCCTCATATGGAGACTACACATTACTGGATATAAAAACATTGTGTTTTTCACTTTCATCACGCTTAATACTTATTGGTAAATAGTGTGCACATTTTCACTTATATACACTATATAACTTAATATAAATTTTCTAAAACCTTCTTTTTCATTATAGAAAAAATATTTGTTTAGGAACTCTTTCTTAAATTTTTTTGATATCATTTGAGAAAATTTTTAAATCTTAATTGCGAAGTTTTGTATTTGTAGAATGTTTCCACTCTATTAATTATTTTATAGGCAGTGATTCTAGAACACCGTAACATTTGATAAACTTGTGTTAAGTATCGTAGGCTGAAAATTGCTTTTGAAAAATTAAAACCCTATTTTTAATTACTTTTTTTCAGTCTATAAAAATTTCATTTAATGGTCACAATATTTTACTATTTATTATTCTAAAATATCTTTGGGAACAAAAAACTTTGGGTTTGTAAAAATAAAAAAAACTCAAAATATTCTCTTTTTTAAGATATAAAATATATCCTGGTTATTCTTACTCCCTACAGCACTCGAAATTGAATACCAAAACTCTATGAATGAGGTTACTAATTTGACAACGCATTTTAATTTAATCAAAATTTTGTGAAGCTTTAGAAAATCTTTTACCGTCTACAGTATTTTTCCGGTACGGCGAATTATTCGCACTTGTTTTTATTCATATGCGTAATGGATGGAAATCTGAAGCAACCAGTGAGCAAGAAACAACATTTGCAGTAACAGAAAGGAAAATGTATTTTCTATTCTTTGGTTATTATAATCTTAAATTTGACTAGAATTTTTTCTGTATGACATGATTGTTCTATTGATTAATTGTGCAACTTGAAAAAAAATTTTGTTTGCTATTTAGCATATTCAAATAAATTTATTATGGAAGAAATTTTAAGTTTATATTTCAGGTAGAAAATATATTAAAAATTCCAACGTAAGTTTCTCCGACTTATAGATGATTTTTAACTTTATGGAATTAAGCTTAGGCAAAACTTTGCAAAATATTATATTTTATTTTGAATTATAGAAATTTAAAAAAATACATTTTTATAATAAAAAGATGCATCATAACAATAAATATTTTAATAAATTTGCTCATTTGTATTTAATAAGAATTAATAACTTAAATGATTATTATTATATAATAACTTAAATGATTATTATTATTATTTTCAAATGATTTCTCATAAAACGGAAATCATTTGAACATTAAAGAGTATATAGATTGATATCTCTAAAATATACTTTTATTATATATATTCACTCGTATATTATTTTGATGTAATTTTAATATTTTAGATATGAGAGTGTATGAGTCTAAAAATGTTATTTATTATACACAGAGAATTATTCAAAAACTAAATAAATAAAAATATAAAAGCTACTTCGGAAACCAGAAAATATTTGAATATCAAATATTTTTCCGAAGTATGAGAAGCTCATTTTTAGAGCATTTCTTCTCTTGTATATAGGTTTCTCGTAAAATACTTTTAATATTGTACGAAATAATCAACTTTTTTATTATACTCATAATTTAGAATTAGTAATTAAAAGAAACAAATTATGTTTAACTCAATAAATTTAAGTAATATTTACATTAAAATTGGAATAATGTCTTGATTGTATTGAGAAAATCTTCAATTGTATATTGAGGAAAATCTTTTTAAGAAAACTATTATTTATTTCAAGGATTTCATCTTTGTTTATCTTCTTCTTAAACAATCAATTTGCCAAACAGATCTATTACGTCTTCGACATGCTTGAAGCGTTTTCTCTTTCTATCATATTTTCACTATCACCAGTATTTCAATTTTAACTCTCTTTTGGCTATTTTTATATTGTTTGGAAAAGAATTGCTATGCATTTCATAAAATACTACGTTAGAATAAAAGATGAGCTTTCAATTTTTTTTTTTTCAGCTTGTCAAAACATGATATTTTGAAAAAGGAATTAGTGTGTGCTGTACAACTTTCAAATAGAGTTTGTAAACATAATAAAATATAATTTTTACATATTTTTCTTTTTCATCTAACTTTGTGAAAAATGTATTTTGTGATCAGATTTTTGCAAAAAAGCTCGTGAGTTTTGTTTAAAATATACGAAGAAAACTTGTTTTTCTAAGAGTAAAAGAAAAGCCTAAATTCTAAGACCAAATATTATGGTAAAACACTTAAAGGCAATTTCAGATTATATCATTTTATGTAAAAAATAAAATAAGTAAGGACAATAAAATCTGGAAATTGCAATATAAATATAGATAACTATTTTTCATGAAATAATTTTTTTACGCACTTATAATTTGATTTTCAAATGAAAGTGAAACATTTAAATACAACACAGATCAAAGAGTGTAATTCCCGCTATTATTTCAAAATTGGTATTTTTAAATTTTATTTAATAACTTTAATTATTTATTTAATATGTTTGATGAATCTAATATAATATTGCATACAAAATATTGAATTGATATTTATTATTGTTGCAGAAAATTTATTATCAAATTTCAAATCCTTAACATAGTATATATATATATATATATATATATATATATATATATATATATATATATATATATATATATATATATATATATATATATATATATATATATATATATATATATATATATATATATATATATATATATATATATATATATATATATATATATATATATATATATATATATATATATATATATATATATATATGTATATATTATATGTATATATATAACAGTCATATTATATAGAAAAATATTTCCAATAACTATACAATCATAGAATTAAAATTCCCCAATGAATTAATTACTACTAAATTTATTACTAAAAGGCTTAAAATATTTTCAAATTTGTAAATTTTATGAACAATACTCGGAAAATTTCTGTTTAAGTTACAATCAGATTAGATTTCAATACATAATATTTCTATATAATTTTAAATACCTAAATCTATTTAAAAATTTCTTGAATATTTAACTAATATTTTATGGTAAGAAATGAGTTTTTTTATTCAAGAGGTTGAGCAATAAATTCTTTCTTTAAATTCATAACAGCTTAACAAACATTAACTATTATAATATGTTTATTTTTACATTAATGAAGTAGTTAATCTAGCATTCAAAAATGCTTAAACGCAAGAGTATTAGTTAACATATTTAAAATACATATTATATATAGAAAATACTTTTAATTTTACAGATATTATGTAAAGAAAATTACTTTTGGATAATCGAATTTCGGTTTTAATCAAGGCTAATCAAGGCTGTGTTTTCCATATAAAGTTATGCGAATTCTTTTGAAGTAAGATATTTAATAACGAAGGAAATGTTTTTGTTCATATATTACATGGTATATATATATATATATATATATATATATATATATATATATATATATATATATATATATATATATATATATATATATATATAAAGAGAATCCAGAGAAGAATTTTTCTTAGCATTTTAGAAAATGGAATGTTATGAAAGCCTGTTTTTTCTCCCACGAATTATTGAATTATTAAAAATATAATTTTTGTAAGACTTTAGATATCACATTTAATGTTTATTGTTGCATGTGGTTTATTACAACTGTATAAACAATGAAAAGTATACATAACAATATCATTTGAAACACATTTGTAGATTAATTATATGTAAGTTCTCTTAATTATCTACTTACTTGAATCTAAATTTTATAATTTTACTAAATGTAATACAGAATGCAAAGTTTAAATGAATGATGATAATTTACTTCGAGAGAAATAAAATATCATTAATATTAATTGTTATAATTAAGTTTGGTTGTGGTTTGTTTGTCGTTCAACGGTCATTTTTTGCAAAAGAGGCCTAATTAGACCAGGACCTACTGCTTAAAGTGGATTCCAAACCATTACAAACATCCATGCCCAAGGTGGGATTCAAACCCACGAACTGTTGAAATGAAGGCAAAAGCGCTAACTATTTTGCTGCCATCTCGGATTGTTATAATTAAGAATTACTTATTTATTAATTAAAATAAAAAAAGAGTTTCTATTTAAATTTACGCAAAGAGAGTTTGGCATATTTCATAGTTTAATTTTTAATTAAATTTAAATTATGAAGCTTCGCGTGTGCAATGCATACAACATAAAAAAATACATCAATACATTACAAACATCCATGCCCAAGGTGGGATTCAAACCCACGAACTGTTGAAATGAAGGCAAAAGCGCTAACTATTTTGCTGCCATCTCGGATTGTTATAATTAAGAATTACTTATTTATTAATTAAAACAAAAAAAGAGTTTCTATTTAAATTTACGCAACGAGAGTTTGGCATATTTCATAATTTAATTTTTAATTAAATTTAAACTATGAAGCTTCTCGTGTGCAATGCATACAACATAAAAAATACATAAATTCAATTATTGTATCTGTTTGACATTGACTTTTACATTTAGACCGATTTAATATTATCTTTTTCATCCTTATTACTACTTAAAACTTTTACTCAATTTTAAAATTATACTTTTTTGCTGACAATTTTATAAATGAAACTTACAAGCAAAATAAAAGTGTAATATTAATTTACATTATGGGATGTTAATTTAACACAGATATTTTGCATTGCAAATTTATAAAATTAATTTTCATGAAAAAATAGTGTACATGTCACAAAGGAATATCCATTTTGTTTTTAAAATTAATACAAAGTGAAAAGAATTTTTTCATCATGTATAATCACTTATTCATTTTCAAAAATCAACCAGAGAATTTGTTAAAACATTTCTTGCTATATTTATATTTAAGCTACAACTCTTTATTTTTCATCATATTTTCAACTCATCATTTCAGATTAATTTATATATTTCATGATTATTTCGTAAATTATTCTAACTTTAAGAAATATTAATTAAAATTAAAGTTAAACAGAATCTTTCAAATATATAATAATTAATGCTTAATATTCATATTCTCATTTTCATTTAAAATATTGTAATAAACTATATACATTAAATTGAAAGATAGAACAGAATATACTATTGAACTCTTTACTTTTTTTGATATAAATTAATTTGTAAAACCCTATCATTAATTCTAAATTCTTGAAAGGAGTATAAATTTCTAAATTTAATGAAAATTGACTATAATACATTTTGTTATCTGGCTACAATATTATTATTTAATATTTGTTATAAATTAATTTTCATTTATTTACTATTTAATAAATGTTTCAATAATTATTTTTTAACTATAGTAATATGTAAAATTTTTGAGATTTGTATCATTTTTCGAAAAAAATATTGAAAACTTATGGTAGTTTTATTAAGATATAAAATAGTTCTCATTAAATTCAAAGTTATAAGTTTTTTTCGCATTGATTTAAATAAAAAAATATTTGCTTAAATTGTGAACTCATATGAAGTAAGATTTAATATAATAATATGACTATCTAGTTAGTAATAATAATAAAAAGAAAGTTTAGCTTGATTTGATTATAAAGTTTTATAAAAGGACTAAAATAAAAAAAAACATATTATTTCATAAATTTTAAGGAAAATAATAAGATTGTAAAGAAAACTTTAGATATTTTTGGTGGCTTTAGTTTAAGCTCACTACGAATTTTTATGTATTTTTATTATTTATAGATCCAATTGAGTAATAATCCAAAATTTTTAATTGAGTGGATGTTTGTACATTATTAATTGTTTTCTATTTGTCATTTGATTTTGATAAACAGAAAACATTTCTCGCTTTACTAGTGCACTCATATAAGAAAAAATTAAGTCTACATTTAAATTCCCTTTTAACCATATTTAATGTATTGAAACTAATTATAACTAAGTGCTGTATGAATATATATTTCTACATATTACTAAAATTAGCAGAAATACTAAAATATCATAAGTCAAATAATCTGTAGCTAAAATAAAAATATTGAATTATTTTATACTGAAATTAATGTTTCGCTACTTTAATGTTGGCATAGTTTGGAAAAATGGGGTTCGATTCCCAACTCCACAAAGACCCATCGAGTACATGTGATATATGCGTTCATTAAGTTTGTGGAATCTAAGGTTCTGTGATCGGTCATTGAGCAGTTACCATGAGTGAAATTATCTGGAGAATATTTCATCCCCCTCCAGACCAATGTCAAAATTGATGGAGTGGATCCTCTGGTAGTGCAATCTATCGGAGGAGTCAAAGAGCAAAGCGTTATTATCATCTTTCTTGTTAAACGAAAAAAGCACCCTACTGACTAAAATTAGGATAGCCCCGGCAAAGCGAGGTAGGCCTATTCCTGTGACACAAGCAACAAAACCTTATCATAGAATAACATATTATTTATGGAATAAGGCGAAGAATGTCGCACAGAAAATTTCTGAATTTGTTAAACTCATTATCATCAACTATCGAAAATGTGGACTTTTATTCTGTAATATTACCATCTGGATGGATCAGAGTCCACCCAGCGACTTGCAGATATAGATAAAAATATGTGACGGAATTTATATGGAATGACATATAGAATATCAACTCTTACACATGACTAACACTCCAGAGAGAATAAAAATATTGTGAGGTTGACTTAGATATCTGCGGAATACAACATTTGTATTTCAGAATACATTTGTTAGGGAAAGGAGTTGTTTGAATACCGTTCTATAATCGTCCAAACATTGCAAAGAAACCTAGTAAAGTAAGCAAATGGAAGTTAGAGAGTTGCAAAAAGCATTAGGGCAGTGATTCTAAACTTGTGGGACGTGACCCCCTAGGAGCCACAAGCATATCCAAGAGAAAATGTTATTTAAAAAACTGATTAAGTGACTGAAAGGAAAGAACACACACACATACAAAGCAAATAAATTTTGACATATTTAATAATTAACTCATTAAATTAAAACAACTTACTAAATTAAAAACATATTTAATAGTTATTAGTAACTTCCTTGCGCCTGTCTTTCAGAGCAAAGTTTTTCAAAACAGGGTTTAATATTAGAAATAGATACTCTCAGTTCTTTTTCTATATTTAGCCGAGATCTATATTTTGTCTTCAAAGAAGACACCACAGAAAATTCAGTTTTACAAAAGGTAAGATGTTGAAAATGGTAATAGAATACGAAATGCCCTTGTTTTTAGTGCAGAAAAGTCATTATCAACTCCTGCCCAAAATTCAAGGAGTGATTTATTACTCAATTGTCTTTTGGTTTCGTCGGTTGCCGTAAAGTCTATGAAGGTTTCTTCCTCTTCAATTGAGAGTCCTTTGGGAGCAGTTGGAAATGGATCCCTCACCCATTTGTAACTTGATATCAATTTGCCGTCAGCAAGAAAGTACTTTTTAAAATTCTTTGATGATTTTCTATTCCTAAATGATTTTCAATGGTTACAAACTTTTACATGTTATTCTTCAGCCTTATAAGTTTTAATATAATCATTCAAATTTTCAAATATGATTAAGTTTTCTTGCTTTAAATTTCTGCTCCACAATTCTGTTTTCCTACAAAAAGCATTAACTTTATCAATCGTATCCAATATATGTGTATTTGCTCCCTACAGTTGAAGATTCAAGTAATTTAACTTCTCGAATATGTCGACCACATATGTAGCTCAGTTTCATCATAAATAAGCTATCGCGAAAATTCTCAGCTTCCAGTCTGTTTTCCTCTTCTAGAAAACTGGTGATTTCTTCTCTTAATTCATAAACACGTTGCAAAAATTTCCTTCGTGATAACCATTTTGCCTCGCAATAAAATAGTAACGCTGAATGTACTGCACCCATGTCTTTATGAAGTGCGGAAATGATTCTTGATTTCAGGGGTCTCATTTTTATATAATTTACTGCGGTTACAATCGTAGTTAACACAATATTCAAACCATGACTCATTTCTTTGGAAGCCAAAGCTTCTCTGTCGATCATGCAATGTGTCCAGATGCACTGTGGTGATTTTTGTTTTATAAGTGTTTGAATACTTTGGAATCTTCCGAACATAGAACGAGCACCATCGGCATCCAATTTTTCCATTCTATGTTTGCCTCGTTCATAAAATCCTTAAAGATAATAAATAATGCGAGTGTGGTATTGCTTTGAGTTCTATTGGTTTTCAGAAAAGTAATTTTTTACTACTGACAAATCATCAAAAAATCTAACATAGGCAATGAAATGAGCATCTTTATTACAGTCTGTTGTCTCATCGAGTTTTATTGAAAACAATTTGTCACGCAACTTCGACGAAAGCTGACACTCTACAACTTCAGCTATATCAGCAACTCGATGGGCAACAGTATCATTTGAAAGCCGTATAGACTGCAATTGTTTTGCAAAATTATCTTCAAACATAAGTTCTTCAATCTCGAATGCGGCTGGCAAAATAAGCTCTTCACCAATGGTGTGAGGCTTTTTACATCTGGCTATTTTGAATGAAGCTTTGTAAGAGGCAATTAAAGCTTTTTCATTCACAAGGTTTTTTTAAACAATGATATTTGCTTTTCATATGATTTTAATTTTAATTCAAAGAATTGTCTGGGTTTGTTTACGTACTTACTATGAAGCATTTCCAAATGTCTTTTAAGTTTATTAGGTTTCACGCGGTCTACTGCTAATGTTTTTCAGAAACTGATACACAATGGCATTTCGTCTTTATTTACTTCTGTACAAGGGAACCCAAAAATTAATCATTCTTGAGAATATTTTCTTGAATTTATTTTCAGAACCACGCTCGTCTTTGTACTTGTTGATGCTTGTCTATCGTCTAATGTTCACTTACGCTCGCTTAAAAATGTATCCATGATTCTTTATAAGTCTGCTGTCGTGAATATTTATTACGGTGAATTTCAATTACACGAGAATATATATAACATACACATTTAAAACAGATTCAATAGCGATAAAATGATAGACTCGAATGAAATTGTTTGGAATTGAAATTGGCGTCATAGAATTTCTTCACTCTATGAAAAAACATTTGTTGACATCTGCGCACGCTCCTAACTAATCTTTTAAACTGACCAGACGAACAGAAACTTCTCGCGAAACCATGAAAATGCCCGATATGGCGGGGCGCAAGGGCAATAAAAAGGCATAGAATTCTTGTTTTTTCAATGCTGAGTATCAGTGTTGCAAAATGTCAAAACATTTTTCGTATTCTTGGTAATTTTTGAAGCTTAAAATTAAGGTTGTAATGCAGGTTTTTTGCCAAAATACTCAAAATACATTATTATTGTATGTGGTGGGGAGGGGGGCACGATGAAAATTATCATTGAAAATCGGGCCGTGAATACTAAAAGGTTGAGAAACACTCCATTACGGAAGAAACTCTGAATAAAAATGAATTGGGTCCACAATAAAAGGAATTAGTACCAATTGTAAAATTTTAATTTCTTCATTTAATTGAGGAGGAGAGGCATAAGCATATTAACCTTAGTAATATTTCAAAAGCATCCGTTCTTGGTCCATTGTCAATCGCCCAAATGATGTTGTAAATCATTTTAATGCCCGAAGAAATTTCCTTCTGTTAGGATTTTGTACTGATAGAGGAATGTATACAAATGGCATAAGGATAAAAGTGGAAATCCCCTGAGTACCCACAAATATAGATGTTCATGTATATGGCAGAAATGCAACATCCCTTAAAATGGAAGCTGAAATTAAACTCATGATTTTTTTATTCTGAAGAGATATGTTAGAATAAGTGGTTGGGACACATTAAATAGTTCGTGATCGCAATGTTCTACAAGTGAATTGATACATCAGTGGGTGGCAGACTAAGTGTTAGGCTTTTTCTGTTTAGTCCCTGTTTCAAAATCATGAAGACTTCACCCAGCTGTTTTTATATAACTGGGAGGTCTCAACTCAGGGCTAGGTACCAGAAACTATGTCAATGCAACAAAAACAAACCAAAGTGACCTCCAAGTGAAAAAGTTTATAAGGAAAAGCATAATTTTAATAGTGATTCTTAATCCTACTACCCTTGACCAAACACGTAGACTCAAATAGTGATATTGAGATAGCCAGCAACAAAGATAGAAGCATGAGTTGCACATTTTCATGGTTTTTAATAAGTTCCCTGCTGCACTCAAAATTCTAATGATCATATATGTGTCTAGTGTCTCAGAGAAAAATGCTCATTAGCTTGTTGTCTTTGATATTATTATAAACCTCTGATGATAAGGTAATCATTAGACTGGATAAATGACATACCATGTGCATTGTATATGATATGTTTTCAATAAGTTTTACAAAATAAATCATAAAATTTTTCATTTGATTTACAAAAGGAAATAAAATTAATGAGATTACAAGTATCATATATTTTACCCGGAACCTCTGTTCCACAATTTTTGTTCAAATTATTTTTTAAATAAATTTTAAATGCAATTGCTTGTTAATGACACTTGTTATTATTAAAAAATGCTTTATATAAGAATTATGAAATCAATTAGTGGGGAATATGAATTATATAGGCATTAATAAATTAATATTAAGATTTTTTAACTGCTCAAGGCATTCTTATTATACAGGAATAAAAAGCTATAAAAAGATTGATTTATATATAATAATATGGATACATTTTTATAAGAATTGAGAGTAAAAATAAATTTTTGATTCTGATATTTCTATCAAGCAACTTATCTGAGGACGGGAAAACATAGGCTGAAGAATGACGATGAAAATACTTACAAAATATTGAATTGATATTTAGCCCTTTGAAGAGAGCTAAGTAATAAAATAATTCAAATAAAATACAAAAACTTCTATCATCTATGTCTAGAGTATCAAATCTTGATATATCAAATTATTTCTATATTTTTAAAACAAATACCTTCATAAAAATGTTTGGATCGTCAAAATCATGTGTATAATTTCAAATTTTTGTTAGAGGATTATTTATATTAATTTATACTCATATAGATAAAACCTTTTTTGGATTAAATATTTATTTTTACTACTCTCTCATGATGAAATCTCAATTAAATGCAGATTTTTTGTGAATAATTTGGTGGTAAAAAAATTCAAGAGTATCAGTTGATCGCAGATAAATATATTTATTCCTGTCTCATCTAGAATATAAGTTTCAGCAATGTAATAACAAAGTTCTTTTTGCTCTCTTCTGTTTTAGGTGAAAGTTTAAGTTGCATTTAAGTGAGCAAGCACAAAGCATGCATAATAGAAAACAATCATTTCAGTAAGCAGAATTCTGTGAATTCTTTATAAATAATCAAAAAAGAAAAAAAGTTATGTATAAATAAATTTGAAAAACCTACTGTAGGGTTGGCCAACAAAGCTGAAGGAACTGTCAAATCAACATCAATCTCAAGTTCAGCATGTGTCGTTTGAAAATTGTGTAATAATTCACCGGTTGTGTACAATTTTTCGTTTCATTCTTAGTAAATAATTCTAAGCATTATTTGCGAATATAATTTTCATATTAAAGATAATTTTCATTATTGATTCAAATTGAAGTTATTATTCACTTTGCAATATTATACTATACTGATATTGATTATATGGTTTATCTACAGGCAGAAAGTGAAGGTGTCGCAGAAGAACATAGAAAATCATATATTTCGCCTATGAAAGCTTTGCCTATGAGAATTGCTTCTCCTATGTGTGGCTTATTAATAAATGAATTAAAGTGCAATTCATGCTATTATAAAGTTAGTATAAGTTTTTTCTTTATTTCATTTATTTTATTTGCAATATTTTGAAAGACATTTTTCCTTTTTATTTTGCATAGTATCCTGCTAGATACGACACATTTGACATCATATCACTTGTAATTCCTACACCATATTGGGTTTGTAAGCAATTTATTTTTCTAATATATTATTCTGTTGATATGTTTATTCAATGCTGATTAATTCATTAATTTGCAGTTATTAATGTATCTAGACCATATTAAAAAATGTTAGATTAAATAATATTTCTAGTTTGTTTCTTATATTATAAATTTATTATAAAAAAATTAACAGTGTCTGCTCTATACTTTGTAAAACTTTTATTCATTTCATCTTAATGGGTTTTACATTAGGCTGACAACTTGACATGAACATGTGCTTTGCACTCCAGAGCACTCAGTTAAGAATCCAAATATGGGAACTATTCTTTGCCCCTAGAGGTCTGTCATCCCATTGAAATTAGCATTAACTTCATCTTAATAAACTTTGTATTAATTTGAAGTATTTTTAATTGAGCATTATCGTCACAATGATAAGTTGTTTTATCTGCCTTTAGAATTAAATAAAATTAACAAAATTGAAGTTTCACAACAATTGTCCTTAAATAGAATGGGTTAATTTTCAAAAGTAAAAAAGCAGTCTTGTTGAGTTATTGAAAATCATAATTGCCAGGAAGAAAAAGTTCTAATGTGAATGTCTTTATATACATTTTTCTATTTTATTTAAAATTACTTTGTAATTTAATTTTTATTTTATTTTATATATGCTTTAGGTTCTTGTGAAGTTTGTATTATTTTTTGCTGTTGCAAAAATAAATTAATAATAAAGAAAATTTTATAATAAAAAATCAATCAATTTCAGTTGACTATGGATGATATCAAAATAAAACTTACTTATTAAAGATCATTACTTATGTATAACTTTTGTAAAGAAATATAATAACAGATAATGCAATTTGTATAGTTAATTGTTTTCAAAATATAAACCCCTTAATTTTCAGTTGTTTTAAATGGTTAGTAATTTTTGAAAACAGCTGACAATATACATTACTTTCTTCTGATTCTATACTTGTGAATAAGAAATATTCCCTTGTAAATCAAATTAACTTAAAACTTTTTTTTCCTTCAATTATGAGAAACAGTTTGATTTAAGTTTAAAATAATGTTGAATGGAATAAAAGTCTTCTATTAGTCTTTAGTCAATTAAAATTTTATAGTGTGTACCAATTTGAAAACAAACTCTTGTTAAAACTTAAATATATTCTTTATGAAATACAAGTAAGAGGTAAATGTTATTACAGTTTAGTTCATTTAAATATTTATGCAAATTCTGAATTCTGTGCAGCAAAATCTTGGGTGGCTTTCTACATGTATATTCCTCATTATACTGATACTCTGGAATTGATTGTTGCCCTTGGTCAGACTATCCACAGTATAATAAAAATATTGTTTATAGATTAATCTAAATTGGTTTTTCTGTTTGCCTTCTCATCAATCAAATTTATAGCTATTAAAATATTGACAACTGACGCCTGTGGAGTCAATCTACAATTACTTTCAAAATCCATACATACAAAATCAATTTGTTAAAAAATTAATTTATTAATAAAAATTTCAAATTTTATTAAATTTAAGAATTTGAATATGTGTAAATTCAACAAATATAGAATACTAAAAAAATTTTCGGGGGAAGGGGGCAATTGGAATTGGATATGCAGCCTTTGGCTCACTGTAATTTTAATTCCAATATCCGTTATAGACAAGACAACAACAAAAATAAGAACATTAGAACTTCATAAAATTATAATATTGTTCCATTGTTTTTAGTGTTATAATAATTTAATATAATATGGTTATTTCTATGAATGTGATGCATAAATATTTTTAAAAAAAATCAGGAACTTGTTCCTGTGAAGATGTAGATAGTGATGGTTTCTCTGAGGAAGATGGAAATTCTCTAGGAGAGAAATAAATATATTGGATAAAAATTATTCAAAATATAAAACCTAACTAAAATAGTTTTGAATAAAATATTTTGATTTTCTATAAGTTATATATATATATTAATATTCAAGAAAATTGTAAAAAATACTTTTAAAAACCTTGAGTGAGGAAAGCTGCATATCAAACACTACACTTTAAATTTCCATCATTGATTAATTATATGAAAGTTAATTACTAATTGCGCTAACATCAATCATCAATTTTAATCAATTTTATTTTTTACAAAATGAAGAGAATTGAAACACAGGCGACATATAAATTAGTTAAGTGAAAGTTTTAGAACATAAATAGATTATGAACCATAATTGAATTTTTGAAAGAATTTAAATACAAATATCCTCTCTAGAGAAAACTAAATTCAATATAATATGTTAAAAAATACGTGTGTTTAAAGTTACTCTAAAAGTTTGACTTTCATGAAAGAATTGTTATGTTAGAGCCTTGTTAAATGACAAACTCTCTTAACTATGATGTAAATAATTAGACAGCTCATTAAAATGCATGATTTTTAACTTATACTAAATACATAATGAAATATTTCTAATAGGCATTTTTGACAAATGTTTTCTTTTTGTTATTATAAAACACTTAAAATAGACACTAAAGCTCATTACCAACAATTATTAAAACTAAATTATTCACATGTAAAAATAATTGTCACTGCATTTTGTTAGAAGCTTTAAGTCATGGGAATTTAAATTACTTTTCTTTTATTAGAAATGTGTTGATGCAAAAGAAAAGCTTTCATATTTATTCTTGAGTTTTGAACGGCTTATGAAATAAATGAAGATTATGAGAGTCCTATTTTTCTAGATGAATCGTATACTGCGGAAATTTTACTTCTTTGAAAAATATAAAGTTGGGCTGATGTATACTTAAAAATTCAAAAATAAATCACTAGCAGAAATAATAAATATAAAAAAAGCTAATAAATTACGGGCTATTAAGCAGCTATTATAAACAAATCTATATAAAATATTTAAAAATTTACTATTCTTTGAACAAAAAATCAATAAATTTCTGTTTGTGGCATTTGTGTGTGTTTTGACTAAAATAACATATTTCCTGTAATATGGTTTACGTTATTTTAGTATATATGTTGAATTAAATGTTGTAATTGATTAATATGTTGAAAGATTTACGAGCGCATTTTATAACGTTTATTAATTTATCAATTTGCTTATACAAGATGGAATATAAAGATTGATGTGTGTTTAACCTTAAATAGCATTTTATATTCTAAATTACTTTTTTAAAAATGATTCAATGATGGAAATTCCAATAATTGAATATGCTTTTAATATATTTATTAATATTTAGTGGCATGTAATTTTAAATATACAAAATGTTATCTATAATAAATTATATTTGCATTTAATATATCGCTATTACATTTTAATTGTAATTTTACTTGAGAATTCATAATATATACATAATCATCCTTCTCTTTAATTTTTATCTGAAAAATTACTTTAAATACATCAAATAAAAAATTCTAGGAGTCTTATATAACGCCTGGAGTCTAATATTCATTGTAAATACATAGTAATATAAGGAAATATAATTTTAATGTATGCATATTAATACTTCCAAACATTTTTATGTCATCATTATAATCTTGAATTAAATCTGTAAATTACTTATTATTTACCAGTCTAATGTCCATAATATAATAGGAAAATTAAAAATAGATTGTTTAAACATTTCTTATCGACAGAATTAGAAGATGTTACTTTTATTATAATTAATAAGAATTTCAGCTAAGGAATAAAAAAATCACATTTGATCGCCAAAGGTAGTGTGATTTTCTTTAAGAGTGTTTCACCTGCTTAAAATCAAATGTAATAAAATATAATTTAAATTGTTCAGAGAACGAACATATAACTTTAAAAACTTTTAAATACTTAAGTTATTTACAAAGTTTGTTAGGTAAGAGAAAACGCTTAAATTTATGAAGAAATGCAAGCAAATTTTCTTTTTCATACAGGATTAGATTTAGCAGAAAATGCAGAAAAAATTTGTTACTAAAGTAGTGGATTACAAAGGAAATAAACAACAACTCAACATTCTTATGATTAATGCATAAAATCGGAGCATGGTAATTAGATTCATGAAAAAAGCTTTCTTACTACAAAATTTACTTGCTTCGAAAATTTATAAACTACATTCAAATATAGTTGCTGATGAAAAATTATTGATTCCAACAGTATGATGCATACAGTTTTGTTACAAATCTCGTAGTAAATATTATGGTCCTCTTTAAACTAAAAGCTGAGCTGGTTTCCGAAGAATTAGCGTTTTTGGTATCGGTTTAACAACTTGTGATTCTAATCAAATTTTGAGATTGGATGCTTGCAGTGGTTTGGAATTCAACTTTAAATCCAGGTCTAAGAATAACTAGCCTTTATCTGCAAAACTTGTCTGTTGAGTGACACACCATATTTTTCAAACTTAAATGGTAAACCTAATGGTAGATACGAATGTTACTTTCGTCTGTAATATCTTTAATTCACATTTATCTTCTGTGTAGTGCTAAATGTGTAACAACTATGGATAAACGATGCTTTGTAGAACATCTAGAATCATGTTAAAACAGGGTGGTATTCCTTCAAGTGAAATGATACCTCTGGGGATGGCCGGTCAAATAGTGAAGGTCTTTTTCTTTGTCCTTGCTTCAAAATCACGAAAACTCCACCTGGATGCTTCTATTTAACTATTAGAGTGCAACTCATGTCTAGGTACATGGAAGCATTCTGATACAACTACAACAATATATAAAACTACAATATCTAGATCCTTTCATCTACTTTATGTTAGCTTTATAATTCGGGCTCTATGAACGCAGAACATCTTGAATGACCAAAATTTGAAAAGATTCTCAAACACGAAATAGGAAAAGCAAATTGTTCAGGCATGTCTAAAATTTCATGAGCTCATTATGAAGATCTCCCATTTTCAGTTCCTCTTACTGTTAAATTTCTTTACTTTTAAAATGGTTTCTCTTATTTTGTTCTGTGTGGTATAATCACTTTAAATGTTTATTATTTTTATTATATTTGTTCTTCTGTTATATTTGAGCTGTTTTGTATTTTGGATTTGTTTTTGCAATAAAACCGTATGTAACAAATAAAAGTCATTCACAAAAACAAAGTAGTAATTGTTTTGGTTTATTTTTCTCAAATATATATATATATATATATATATATATATATGTATATATAATTTTATATTAATAATAACTTACATTAATGTTATCTTATATTAATATTATCAAGATGAATTATGAGATGTATGCATTTCTCTGTCCCTGTATAGGTATATATAAATGTATATTTGTTGGTGCTACTAATGTAAAATAATTTTAAAACAAATGAAAATACAAAAGAGCACACATATTAAAATATTTTCATTTTTCTACAAATGTAAAGGAATTATGTAATTAAAAACAATATTTTGTGCAGCATCTTGTAGTTAATGCCAGGTTGTAAGTATTTTTCTTTCTTAGAATGGATTTTAAATCCATTCCATTGTAAATAGTAATTAAATAATAACTTAGTTAATATTGGTTATCTATGAAGTAGTGAAAGTGATCTATATTTAAAATGTTAACTTTTAACATACAGAAAACTTTTTGGCGTAACAAATGTATTAAATATGGATAGTATATTTTAAATGTAAAATTTACTCATTTTGCTTATTTACAGTGTCATTAGGTTTGTACTTAAAATGTGACATTGGTTTGTACTTAAAATGTGAAAATTATTAAAATCAAATTTTTTACACACCACATACACACACACACACACACACACACACACACACACACACACACACACACACACACACACACACACATATATATATATATATATATATATAAAACTTCACTCTGGGAATATAGTATATTTACATTATTTAATAAACATAATTTTTATAAATTTTCATTATCATCATACTAGAAGATATATTTTACATTATTTTTAACAAATTGCAAACTTATTATTATTTTATTCATGAAAGTACTAGTATTTTTCTTAAGAAATAGCACATAATTTTTGTAAATATAAAAGGGAAACGTAAATTGAAAGCTAATCAATCGAATTTTCAGTTTATACTCTTTTATTATCTCCCTAATTAAACAAAGCAACATTCTTGAAATTGATTTCTCGTTAAGAGTTTTAGCGTCTGAATAACTTCTAATAAAAGTATGGAAGGCGCAGAGTCTTGATTTCCTAGAACTGGAAATCTTTGACACAACAGATGAGTGATTGCCGTCTTTGTTCATTATCTTGTTGTAAATCTGACTTAAACACCGATGGCCGCACACTAAAGTCATCTTGGAACTTTTAAAATAAATAATTTTTCAAATAACTCTTAAGCAGAACTAGATAATTTGCATCGTGATTATAAATAACTCTGAGTTATGATTAGAGAACAGAAATTATATTTAAATTATAACTAAACAATGTATTATTTGTTTAAATTCCTTTTTTTGTGTGCAGATGTTAAATCAGTTTTCTTTTACAATGCATGTATTCTGTATTCATGATTATATAACATTTATTTAAAAAACAATGTAAAATTTTAACATTCAAAAAGAACTTTTCAATTAAATAACAATTTTTAAATATTTAGAATGAACATTATATGTTTCAGGTCACTAAATATTTTGTAGACTAATATCACACTAAAAGTTAGTTTATTAATACAATTTCTACAAAATTTCTAATGTATATTTAATTTTAATAGCAAAGTATGTTTTCAGTTTCTCTTAAATAAATTTACATTTTACGATAATAATGAACCTCAATTTCTTAAATTGATTTCAATTATTTAAATTTAAGATTAGCAAGGGATTATAATTTATGGACAAAATAATATTCCAATCCAAAACATCTTTGTAATCAGTAATTCAGCTTAACATCATTTGCTAAATATTGCTTTAAATTATGCATACAACATTTCTAAAGTTGTCACTATAACCATGGCAGAATGAAAATTTATTTAATGTACAACTTTTTTTTCTTAAAGAAAAAGCACCCTATAAAATCCCACACCATACAGATTGAAACTATTATAATATTTATACTAAGAAAAATGGTTATTATAATATTTATACTAGAAACTATTATATCATAGCTATACTATGGTAAACGGTTATAAATTTATACTAGGGTAATAGATGTAAATGGTTCACAGCAGATAAATATATAGTTAAATTCAAAAGAAATGAGTTACAACATTTATAACTATTTATTTTGAAATTGAAAGTGCAAATAAAAATGGAAATATTCAAACGTAATTCAAGTAATTTTAAATTTAGACATTTTTTTTAAAATTAAAATATGAAATGACACAGGCTATATTACAGAAAGATAGAGCATAAAATTTTAACTCGGCATATACTGTTTATATAAATGTGGTCTCCAGGAAAAAAAGTAATTGGCGTTTGATCCTTCAAATTCAAATATGTTCAGTATGCTTCGAATAGTTAAATCATCAGGAAGTCATTAACAAAAACGAACTTTTTGAGTATTGTAGCACAGTGCGACAGTGAAATAACTTGAAAAACTATATATCATTAAGTTTTACGTATGGTATTGGAAAAATGCTGCCAAAACGTACCAGAGGCATCAACAGTTTTTTTAAAGATGGCTTCTTGTGCAGTTCGGTAAGCAGCACACATCTTTATTGCGGGGACCAGAGGACGTCACAAATGAATCATTGTCTGGACTCTTAATAACAGCTTGAATTAGCGACAAATGAAAAAAATGTATGGGGCGTTTTAAAATCAGACCGTTTCTTAAGAATCTAATAAACTGAACGTTTCGATATTTGCTGTACATGAATTATTTTCCAAGCATTTACAAATCTGAAAAGTCTATACCACACTTGTTTCAAAGGTAGTAATGGATGGTAAAATGCATCTTTACGTTTTTGCGTTGCAAAGAATTTTTTGAACATATTGCAAGACATCCGGCTTTCTTTGACTATATAGCAACTCAAAAGGAATAATCAATTCTCAAATATGATCCGGAATAGAAAAACAGAGCTCACAGTTGCATACATAATTGTTTCTGAGACTCAAAAGAGCATGAATAAAAACAATTTTCAT
Organism: Latrodectus elegans; assembly: GCA_030067965.1. Taxonomy (NCBI): domain Eukaryota; kingdom Metazoa; phylum Arthropoda; class Arachnida; order Araneae; family Theridiidae; genus Latrodectus; species Latrodectus elegans. The sequence continues at coordinate 7,495,160 of CM057822.1, read as the reverse complement.
TGTCTTCTTTAACAATCGAGGAGATACCCATTATGAGTTTGTGCCTTAGGGACAGTCTGTAAGCTAATTATATTATGTGTAAGTAATCTAAATATTGAAATGAAATGTCACCCTTGTAAAAAGAAAGATTAAATTCTTGATAAAATTCCACCACGTCAGGTTCAAGTTGATGCAGGAGAGCTCTGAACTGTATTTTTGGTTATCAAATATTGCTTTTCCATTGCAAACGGTCTTCATTAATTTTAATAAAGTTTTCTCGTTAAATCTACAACTCATATCACGTAATAGGATTTACAAGATTAATTATACTCATTTATACACAAGTTTAATTTTGAAAATTATTTAATATTGTTAATTAAGAATCTTTACAAAATAAAATTATGTTTAATTTAGAAATAGAAGCATTCCTAATACGAGTATAATCCAGAGTAACAACACACCAAGCCTTTACCGTTATCAACTACACAGTAAGAAGCATGATTTCAATTCCTTCCAATCTCACTACAGAACAACATGTCTTTAATCCCTTGAAGAATGAGCTCAAAAGAAAAACACTGGTTGCCCATAGAGAAGCTACAGATCCATTTTGAAAAATTATTTAATGAAATCCCTTTCAAGAACTTACAGAGTTTCTTTCAAGCATAAAAATCGTAACTGCATATATATTAATGCAATAAGTTCATATCTGGAAGAGTTTTGATGGATTATGCAAATATCATCAATACATAAACCATGTCTATCAATTTTTAGCACACATTGGCAATATGATTAATTTTATTTTCATTGCATTTTGAGGGACATTCTTGTTCCATGTTTCATTGTTCTATCATTATATTAAACTTGGAGCAATTAGCTATCCGAATGAATTTAATTTTTAATTCCACTTATCTTACGCCTTCTATTTTTCTCTATGTTGTAATGTGAGAAGAAAAAGTAAAATCGAAATCTCTTTGAATGCTATTTGGATCAATTCAAGCATACTACCCAACTCATGCTCCAACAACATAAATTTATGTTTATAGAATTGAATAACATAAAATTAATTTTTATATGTTTGAATATGATTTTTGCTCTTTTATCTCTTAATACTAATTATAATACATGAAAATTAACATAATTCTTCTTTTTTTCAAATAATGATGTGTCATGTTTGAAGTTTCAAGCTCTTCAAATTTATAATCTTGAAATATACTGTCATGCATTTATAACAAAAGAACACAAAAATAAAAAAGGAGATATAGGAGAGGATATATATATATACATATATATATATATTAAAACTGCTTTTTCAATTTAGCAATTTGCAATTTAGGACATGAATAATGAGGATTTTTAATTTTTTCAAAATAGTATATGGGTGTTTAGATATACGTTCAAAATCAAATTAATTGTAAGCATAATTTTTGCATGCTATACTCCTTTTGTTCAATTTATGGCTTACATAATATGAAAGGGATGGCTAAAAATTTTACAGTTATTTCGCAAAACATAAACAAGCATTCTTAATGCATTAATACAATTATATATATATATATATATATATATATATATATATATATATATATATATATATATATATATATATATATATATATATATATATATATATATATATATATATATATATATATATATATATATATATATATATAATTAAGATATAACAAATAATTTTATTTTAAATATTACAATAAATAACATTTTTAGAATGTATATTAAGTGCTAAATAAAACATTTAACCATTCAAATAATATTTTTTAATGGAAGGAGAGTAATATAAATATATTCAGTGATTTTATTTTCATAACTAAATAAAATTATATTTAAAATTCTTGTTTAATCAATTTGTCTAGTAGTTTATTTTGATAAATTAATTTAGAAAAATATAAAAGCATAGCAAATAAAATTATACCATAATATAAAAAGGAACATTAGAACTATGTTCTGTGTAATTAAACAATTCATGAATTTGTAATGCGAAATGATGTATAGTAATTCCATTTCGATATATCTGGGGTAATATGTAAAATTAATTAAAGACTAAAGTCAAACATTTTGATAACATTCTATGGATGCATAAAAATGTCGCTGAGTGAAATTCCCATTAATAATTCTACATATAGATTTTGCAAAATACACTATGATATAAAATTGCACTAAATATATTTGACAATATAGAGAATGTACAGTTGATAAGTGAAATGAAATGAGGTTCAGATTTCTTGTCATTGCAGTGGTTCTCATTAACTTTCAGAGATAAATTTTGTGCGATTTGCTTAGAAGGAAATGGATTCTACATTCAGAGATAAGATTGGTATTCTTCAGCCATGCAATCACTTAAGTTAAAATGCAATTAGATGTATTCTTCTCTCATTCCATTAATTCCATTAAATATCTCCTTTTGACATAGCACAGAAACAAATCCATTCATTGGTAGCAGTCATGCGTATTCTCTTTAGAAGTTTCTGGTGCATCTAAAATGTATAATATCAAATATATTTAAGAGAATTGAATTTTAAAATTATATTTTCAACTAGCAGTATATTTCAAGTTTATAACTTTAATGAATATTAAAACTAAACACTTTAGAAAAAATAGAAGCTTTTAAATTCACCTGTAAATGAAAATAAAATAAGATTAAAAAGTGCAATTAATTTTCAGTCATTTTACTTATTTTTTTTTAATTTCTGGAGATATATTATTCAAACAAACGATACTCTTGTACATCGCACAAATAATTTTCAAATCTTTGTTTTTTATATTTCAAGAAAAAGAAATTAAATATCAAGTAAATAAACTGTAAATAATTATCTAATAAAAATAGACTATAACGTTTGATCGAGAATATTGCGAGTGGAAAAAAATTATAGAAAAGTAAATCGCAAAAAGTTAGGAACTTTTATCATTTCTTGTCTAAATATTTTTAGGTTGTATCCATTTCTAATTTGGAAAAGCGAATTTTTGATTTCATCTAACTGCAAATTTAAATTTTGAAATAAACAATTCATTTGTTTGGAAATTTAAGCTTTTTGAACTATATTTATTTTTTACATTGGCAATATTATATCGCAATTCACTAACTTCTTTTTTAAGTTTTAATTTGATGTATAGTGAGCTTATAAATTGTATTGAAAATGGTATTTCTTGCTTTTCTTCAGGATATTTCTATAAGAGTTAAATACAAAAATTCTCAGTCTGATCGTTTTGGACTTAAACATGGGTTTCCTCAGAGATCAGTACTAAGCCCTTTGCTGTTCTCATTATACATCACCGGACTTGAAGAAGTAATAAATTAATACAGTGATGTAGGATTTTTTGCTGATGATGCCATTCTTTGGTCTTCTATATCTAACACAAAATAATTAGAGTCTTAGCTTTACTCTGATCTTGCTAGGATTCTTAACTTTGCTGAACTGCATAATTTGTCTTTTAACAGCTCAAAGTCATTATTTACCTTCTTTACCACTAGTAAACATATCTATCATCACCGACCAACTGCTTATATTAATGACAATCAACTGATTTATTTTAAAAAAATGTCAAATACCTGGAATACTTTTTGGACCAGAAAATCTCGAGCAATAGATACATAGAGGTCCATGTGGCAAAATTCAGAAAGTGACTTAACATCCTTAAATATATTTCTGGCAGGGACTGGGGCGCAGATGCCGGACCTTGAGAACAAATTACAACTCTTTGGTCAGACCAATACTGGAGTATAGCTTTCCAGTTCATTTTTGTACATTGGAGACTAACTTAAGCAAACTTGAACGTATGCAATTTAGCGCTGTCAGAGTAACTACTAACATCTCTAACAGCTGTCCTAACAACATTGTATTGCATGAGAGTGATTTGTCGTCACTGTTTTTGAGAAGAAACATCTGTCTTGCAATATATTACAATAAACTTTATAGCTTCGAGGATCAGCATAGAACTTCTGTTTTTCTGCACTCTTGGCAGGACGATAAGAGCTTAAAGAAACACAGTCATTTTTCCTTGGATAGTGAGATGGGACTGTTTTCCTATGAAGAGGAATCTCACTGCTTAAACTCCACATATTTTTTTTCATGCTTGCTCCAGAGCATATACATTTCCAGACTGAACATGTGACGAGAGTGTTTAAAAAGTCAGATATTCCTGAATTCACTAGACAGATGCCTCTTGACATCATACATATCATCCCTCTCTTGGCATTGAAAATGTAAACTGATGATAGCAAGGGCACCTCTCGCGGTGTTGCATCTGAAAGTAGAGAGCATATAAGAAACCTAATATCATAAATGGTTAATTAAGTTCAGAAGTACTGATGGTTGTTCCGTATTCAAGTTTGAACTTGAGGCACTTTACACTGGACTAAATTTCATATAACACTTCCTCTAAACTTTTTTTCAATGATATATAGATTTTATTGGGCACTCGTGTCTATTCAGCAATTCTCTCATTGGATGACTGTAGGAGATATGAAGCGCCTGGATATACTAGAAAGTTTGAATCATCGATCTAAAAGACACTCTATACACTTTGAATGGATCAATTCCTATGTTGAATTGAATAGTAATGAGATTGTCGATAATTTGGCCAAGCATGCCACTGCTGATAACCTGCATGACAACGCTAAACTAACTTATTTTGAAATTTCCTTAATCAAAAGGAAGGAATTAAGTACACTTTGGGCAGTTCCTTTAGCTCACCCATGGTACTTTGACAAAAGAACTCGTTGGGGCCACAAGTTAAAGATAACAAGAAAACAGCAGACGGTTCTCTTACGATTTCTGAGCGGCCATATCAAATCACTTACCTTTCACCAGGGCGAGATTCTCTTTTCAGCATCTTGCCTTATTGTGGGGGTGGTTTTAGCCATTCCAGATCCTATTCTTAGTTGTCTAAATTTTACAGATTTTGAGATTTTAACAGATCCGATTGTTTGGGTATTCTGGTCATTTTTGATTTTATGAAAATGGTGTAGCGTAGCTATGTCTTCTGGGACTAGAAGAAACAACAACACAACAGAACAAACAATAGAGGATATTACAGGAAATATATGTAATATCAATTTAAAATTATAAATTAAAGAGAGGTTAACCAGATTAAGAAACATTAATAACAATATATTTCATTTCGTAATTAACAACTCATTAAAATAAGATATTTTAATTAATACCTTTTATTTATATAAAATAATTTAAATTAGCTGCTAATACATAATTATCTGATTATTAGGAATTTATCATCATGTATAAATTCATTTTATTTTAAAAATTGATAAAACTCATGGATAAATTATATTTAAAGCATTTTAATATTTCCCGATTTTTTTAATTACAATTCATTATAGTAATTAGAACCAAGCATTATTTATATTTTGCTCATAAGCTCGTATTTCTTTTCTTTTCTTTTTTTTAATTTATTTATTTTTTTTATAAATAATGCATGTAAGTTTTTGATCCATAGAAAATGCACATTCTATTCATTTAATCTGAATAATTTAGTATAATTTTTCACTTAAGTACAGATTGGCTGACTGTTTCCAAGAGTTTCTTTATGCTAATGAATAGGGACACAGTTCAGAGAGAAATCTTTTATAGTAATGAATATTATTATCTTTGTTATTTATTTTTCATCTCAAATATGCAATTCAATAAATGATTCTGCAATCTTTTGATCTGATTTCAAATCATTCTACTTTCTATTTTGCTTCTATTTTCATCATCACTTCCATTTTTAAACCTCAATTTCCTTTTTATAATGTTTTTCTATAAAAAGAGTTTTGAATAAGTTTGTAAAAGAAGAACAATTTTGAGTAAGTTAGTTACTACTTGTAAGAGAAATTAATAATACCGGAAGAAAATTAAATAAGCTTAAAGTGGATTGATTTAATATTAGACGAAACTTTAGAAAACAACAAAAAATAAACAATATGTTATTTGTTTATAACTAAAAATAAAAATAATTTAAATAGTGTAGGCTATGAAAGAATTTCGAGTTAGATGTAATAAAAATTCCAATTAATTGAAATAATTAGTATGAATTATTCCAGTGCTTTGAAAAATTGTTAAATTATTTCCCTTTCAAATATCATTTATATAAAAAATATAAAAATTGTTTTTCTTCTTAATTAATAATATAATACGTATTTGTTTGATAATGTAGTATATTAGTGATGAAAAAAAATTGTTTTTTGATAATAATTCTGTATTTAGTAAATAATAAAATACATCAACGATTATATTAAAAAAAATCAACTCATTTATTTACACATAAATAAAATTTTTGTGCTCTTAAATATTTAATAAATGCAGATGATACGAATGCATTGTAATTTTTTCTATAATTATAACATTTTTTATAATCAATGAATGAACATACTTTTTCTTAAAATATTTTACTAAGAAAATTTTCTAATTATTTTCCTTTAATTAATATGATAAATGATTTATAACGGAATATTTTATGGCAAAAAATATAATGAAAACAAATTCACTAATTAAAATCTGTTTTAATTTTTTGCATATTAAGAAGATTTTCTATGTGTGTTTGAGTACATAAAATGACTAAAGTGAATTAAAAATCAGTTTAAACAGTTTAGTAAAAAATAATTGCTTATAAAATTCAATTAAAATTACACCAATCTTCTGAAAATGAATTAAAGTAATTAAAAAATTAATGGATAAATTTAATTGTAATAATTATATTAATTGATGTAAGGAAATGTCAAATCACGTGAATCAGTATAAAAATTATAATTATGCTATCTTCGGTTACTGCTGTGAATTTAGAACTGTAAAACTTTGAATGATGATTTAATAATAAAGAGAAAATTATTTTAATTTAATTTGGAAAACAAAAATGACTTTAGTGCTTAGTATAAAATCTTATTCTATGGAAGAAAAATCAATTTCCGTTGCAAATGTCAAGTTACACTTAATCTTAAAAAGTTTTCTTTACATCCCCAGTATTTGGGGAAATACTTCAAATTTATGACCTGAATGAAACAAAAAAAATACTTTTCTTCATGCAATGAAGCATTTTATACAAAACAGAATTTCAAAAAACTCCTGAAATAAATTTTGATCAGTTTGAATGTATTGGAATATATATATATATATATATATATATATATATATATATATATATATATATATATATATATATATATATATATATATATATATATATATATATATATATATATATATATATATAATATATATATATATATATATATATATATATATATATATATATATATATATATATATATATATATATATATATATATATATATATATATATATATATATATATATATATATATATATATATATATATATATATATATATATATATATATATATATATATATATATATATATATATATATATATATATATATATATATATATATATATATATATATATATATATATATATATATATATATATATATATAATATATATATATATATATATATATATATATATATATATATATATATATATATATATATATATATATATATATATATATATATATATATATATATATATATATATATATATATATATATATATATATATATATATATATATATATATATATATATATATATATATATATAGACATACATATACATAACTACATGCATACATACATATTAATAATATTTTCACACTCGTACAAATAGCATATGCATACAAAAATGTGAATATATATGAACACATGTAAAGATAAATAATTTTATTTCCTAAAAACATCTGTTTTTTACATTATCTTACTTTGTAAAATTAGTTATTAGAAACACTTTTAACTAGAACCTTTAAATGCAAGTGATATTGTGTAAAAAAAAAATACTTTTCATTTAATTGTACTGAGTACATTTCAATGAGCTTATCTTTTTCATTAAAAATTTTAAAGTTGCGTTATATGAATTTTCTCGTTCATTTTCTAGTTAAATATCAGGTAGTTTATGTTTCTATAGTATGCTTTTGAAACGAGAGAAGTTTTGAATAGGATATTTCTGTTTTTTTTCAATTTTAAAACTTAAATAACACATTAATAATGCATGAATTACATAATAAAAATCACATACTTCAGTCTATTTTAAATCTGATATTAAATTCTGCTTTTTTAAAAGCATAAAAATATTTATAGGTTGATCTCATATTTAAAGGAAACTATACTTTATTGTTTAGAATTAATTTGAATTTGTAATATTCTATGCTTTTTAGAAATAAGAATTTAATCACAATTTCAAAATAGATTGAAATATGAGTTTATATATTGCAGTATAGTAACTAAAACTTACTTATATAGTAACTAAAATTTTAATTAATAAGTAGAATATTCAAAATTGTTTTGTGATGCAATTTTTTAAGCTTCCATAGACAGGAAATTGAATTTGCACAATCACTATTTAACGTGCAATAACTTTTGAATAAGGAAGTACTAGTATGTCTGTTTGCGATGTTTATCATAATTATTTGTATGATATATTTATTTGTGAATTTTTAAACTAACATGAAATTGAGTATAAAAATGTATTAAAAATGTATTTCATGGGAAAATTTTTGTCTCTTAAGCAGCCTAAATGCAAATTTTTGTACTATGGGATAGTTTGGTCAAGATGACTTATTATTTTATATGAGCGCCAATATCCTATTTCATTTTTCTTATTTTAATCTTTAAGTTTGTCATTTGCTAATGAAATTGTTGTATTATAGCATATTCAAAGTATGAAGTAATACAAAAGCAAATCTGAAATTGTTCATAATTTTATATATTACAAATTTGAAAACATTATGATTTTGTTTCCTGAAATCAAAGCTCTTCTGAAATATTCTGAAATATACATGTAAGAATTGCCAAGATTAGTTCCAAGTCACAGTTAGTTAAAAAATATATATAACATAAAAGTCTAGAAGAATGGCATAGCAAATCGTATATTGTTATCATATCATCTACAACAAATTGTTAAGGGGATAGACTCTTAGAATGAAATTTAGAAAATATTATCTGGACTTTTTACATTTTTTACTTCATTTCGCAATGAAGATTATATTAATTTTTTGATCAAAAAGGTCTGAAGTCGTAGGTGTTCTTATATCAACGCAGTTAAATAACATATTAAAATATATTCTTTCCAAATGTCTGAAATATTTAGTTTAAAAAGAAGGAATATCATATTGCAAAAAGAAGAGGAATAACTTTTGGAGAGGATTTTTGTTTCATCAGGAAATTATTTGCGGAATCTTTTTCTTGCCATGAAAATAAATCCTATTCTACGTCTTAAAATAAAGGACATTTTCCTAACTTTATTTTATTTTCAATGAGAATCTCTCATTTTAATTAAAATGTAAAATAAAATATATTTTGCCGATTATAACAATTCTTTTTTCATATTGTCTAGCTTACATTTGATAACAGTGGCAACATTTTACAAAAATATTACATCAGCAACTGGCAGAAATTCTAACTCCTATGATATGTGTGCATTTTATTTTCATGAATAAAATCTCTTTTACAATATCTGATTTTATTAATTTCTCTGAATCTGACATTTGATACATTCAGATATTGTATTTTGTGGAATAAATTTGAATGTATGTTTCAATCTAATTTTTTTTATTTAATTTTTCTCTTTTTAGAAAATTTCTTGTTTCTTATGATACACTATACCTCGTTGTCACGTTCCTATATCATTGCATTGTCTCAGATGCTATATTTTTTTATTTTGAAAAATAATGTGATTTCTGTTTAAAATGTGGTTAATGTGTCTAGTAAACTATGTTACGCAGTCTTATTTTTATTATTTTTAAAGAATGAAACTACTAACTTAGTGATTATAGCCGAACAATCGATCAAATTAATTTTATTTGACAACTAAACAAAATAATAACTTTGCTATAGTTAGCACTTTGTTATTTTATTTAGTTATTTTATTATAATTAAATCATTATGCGCTTTATAGTAATTTCTGCTATTATTTTACTCTCATGAAAATGATGCTTCATAACACAAGAAGATTGCATATATTTTATGAATATTTTGATATCTATAATGCGCAAAATTTCCCAAAAATATAATGAATGAAGTAACGTTTGAAAAGCTTCTTATCAACTTTCTTTCACAGTATTCCATTATTCCCTTTATAGTATCCGACAAATATTTATGTAGCAGTCAAAATAACTTTGAAGATGACAAAGCCTTTGTCAAGCATTGCGATATGCAATAATTAATTTTAAAGCATTCAATCAATTCTGTATGAGGCAAAAGTTAAAGGATTTTACACGGTGTACTAACTATTGTCATAGTGTAAAATGACATAACCAAACCCTGAGAAAACAGATATGTATATTTTTATTGCACTTTAAATTTAAGAGTTTCTTCCTTTCCTTTCAAACTAAGCGGTAATAATACAAAGGAAAAGATGTAATAAAAATTGGCACAATGAGACAAGTGCAATAAAAGAATAAATTTTCCTTTCAGAATGGATGGAATATTTTCAGAAAATTGCAAGGAAACTCAGATTCCTTTTTTAAATAATTGAATGACAGAGATAAATTCAAAACCAAAATACAGTAAAACTTAATAATTTATTTTAGTAACTTAATTACAAGAGGAATTCGCATTTATAATAAAAACATTCTTTATCTTATAATTGAGCTTCTAACTTTATATTTCGTTTAAGACATTTACACAATAATATAATATAACTGACTGTGACCAGACGGACAAGGAACGAGAGATCAGACTCACTCCTTTTTGAAGTAGCAGTGTGATTGTTCCTATCGTCAATGACATTACAGGCTCAGGATCTCGCTTGAATTGCTCATTGCTCATGAGATTTCCGCCTTTTCTCTGCTATATCTCTTCAGACTTTATCATCTCTTCTTATACTCATCTATTTGCGGACATCTGCAGCTCCATTTAAGAAAGTCGAGGCAGGGCTCCTACTGGACAGGTTAGTTATACTCCGTTTATAACTAACATCTTTTTAGCTTCTGCTCAATGAGGTCCTCATTTGTGGATTCCTTTTATATGCCGGGCTTATGAGGAAAAATTGGTGCTATCCCCCCATTCAAAGCACTCATATTCTCCCTAAAGATATCACTCATCTTATGATTTCGAAACGTATTCCTATTATTTCTAAAATTCTCCCCATATTTTTCACTCCTCCGTTGACTCGGAAGAATAAATCTGTTCCCTCTAAAGTTTATGTCTACATTATTGTTATTGCTATCCTTTATTTGTTTTTTGATACATTTATTTTATTAAAATTTTCGGCTACTTTCTTTAAATGAAAGCAATTCGCAGCGATATTATCTGTTTTTCCTCAAAACAAACACAACCCATTACTATCAGTATTAGCGTTTTGTTCATGCTGAATAATATTTACGGTTTCATTATATTGTTCCTTAGGTATTGTTATCGAATTTATTATATTACCTTGTAACTTTAGATAGAGAGATTCCACATTTTGCACATTACCAGCAATTTTTACTGCCTCCTCAATGATTGGGGATATTTCAAATCAACTTCCTATTGTAATTCTTTTGAAAAAAAACCCTCATAAATCTTGAGTAAAGCAATTTATCAATTAACGGTTTACTCTCACTTGATATTCTCGAAAGAGTTTGATTTCTGAAGATCAATATCTTCTATTAAAAACTGTTTAGCTGCTCCTATTAACTTCGATTTTAAAATTATAATTTTTCTATTATTGCTCCAGTTGGCCAACAAAGCATCATTTTAAAATTGAGTAAACTAAAATTCACAACATTCCTGAGCAAATAATGTCATTGACGATAGTAACAACCACACTGCTACTTCTAAAAGGGGTGAGTCTGATCTATCGTTCCTTGTTCGTCTGATCACACACACTTAGGTTATATTATTGTCTTATAGGAAATATAAAGTTAGAATCTCAATTATTTAATCAAGAATGTTCTTATTGTAAATGCAAATTCCTCCAGTAATTAAGTTACTAATATTTTAGTAACTTATACAATACAACTTAATAATTATTAAGTTAAAATACAATAAAACTTAATAATTATTAAGTTTTATTGTATTTTTATTTTGAATTTATCTCTGTCATTCAATTATTTAAAAATCAAATCTGGGTTTCGTTGGAATTTTCTAAAATTTCCGAATCTCATCAAAACGTATTTGGATAGCCTCTTTTTCAAGATAGCTATTTAAGAGCATCTCTATGCGGTCAGACATAGCCAACCGATAGCTGAGTGATTAGCGTTCCTGATTCATGAGCTATGTATCCTGGGTTTGAATGCCAGTTCGGGCATGAATGCTGCTTTCTCTTTCAGTTTCTTTGTCCTTTATTATGAGATGATGAATGAATGTGGCCCAACCTATAAACGGGTTTGCAGTAATTTGTTGTAGGTAATGCTACTCGCCTCCATGATTTGATTTACAGGTGCCAACTGGGTAACGAGAAATGAGTAGCACTTTCAAGCCCTTGTTGTAGTGAATGATTAGTCAGACAAGACCCCATCGTTATTAAAAACTATAGCTTAGCATTACCTCTAAATTTTCTGCAGTCCAACAAAGAATATAACTAGTTGATACAAGGATCTGATACTTATGGTGTTGCAACTCGCCAAGTAAAGAGTTGATAGTAAGATTGTATGAAATGTTATTATTTAGTTAACATAATATAATTTTCCTCATGCAAAGATGTTAGCAATAGTAAAGAAATTAATTTCATTAATTTTTTAAGATGCTACTATTAACTTTATCATCATTTTTTAAGTTTTCTCCAGGTGAAATTAATTTGTAAATTGTTTTGTATGCGGAATCTAGATTTCCTTTAACAAGCTGTGGTTCAAATATTGATTTGTTTAAGAATACTGTAATTAACAATAATTATAACTGTTATATATCATAACATAAATTGTAAATAATATGTTTTCTAACAGGTTTTTGAATGTAAATGCTGTTCAGAAATAATCATTAAACAATAAATTAAACACAAAAAAAGTATATTTCTATTTACGAAAGAAATGCAGTATTTCAGTTTCTGCATTATATTAATTCATTATGAAATTATATTTTTAATCAAATATGTTTTTGATCTCATTGAGTAATATTTTTCCTTATAATAAGGAAGAAAAATATTTTACATTTCTTTAAAAAAATATCAGCTTTGAAAAACTATTTAAACATAGTAAAAATGAAGTAAAATATTTGAGATTTATTATTTCTAATTAAATCAATAAAAATTTAATTTTATACATTTTAGATGATATCACAATTCAACAGGAATTTTTATGTTACACTAAAGTCTTAGATAATGTGCTTAAGGTTAATAAAATTTAGTGGGAAATGAAAAACTGTGGACTTATTGTTAGTTATTTCTTCAATTATGAATATATTGTTTAATTTAATACATTCTAAGACCAAAATACATTATATTATGATTGTGATATCACAAAACAGATCACATCTATAAAAGCCATAAACTTTGAATTGATCAGCCAAGCTTATAAGCTTTAACTAGACCTTCCTAGATATTTCCCTTGAATATTAGGGAGTTCAGAGATAATGATACTAGTTGATGTTATTATCTCATCGCGTATCTGAAATTCAAATTTCTAACGAGTATTATTCAGCTTAGTGATTAACGATGGGACACATTCTGAAATGCGATTACACATTGTCTAGTGATCTCAAGCAGCTTTGAAATCAGTGAATTTATCAGCTTTGTAATTTGAATTTATTACCACTAGTATATTATTGAACTGGAAGCAAATACTATATTATTATTCTGTTGCTTACACAATTATATGACAATATATGCTTGCATAAATGAAATAATAAATAATATTTTTGAAAATCAACTCATATTCAACGTACAAAGAAAAAATGTTCATTATTTATATTACGATATGCAGTTTTTCTCGCAGAATTCGAAGCTGCAATTAGGGATATCGGCTCTTCCAATCATACTTCATCACCCTATGTTCAGGTTTCTTCGCATTTCCTCAGCGAGGCTATTAACTGTGTGTTGGACAATTTTTTTTCAGTGAATGTTTAAGCTATTTTGGCATCTATGAAAATAGAAAAGCTTACATTATCTCTAGGGAGGTTACGATATAAAAAAACAAACTTTGTGTGTGTTATATTTCTTTGCATGTAAATTAGCAAAATATATTAGAAACTATAATATACAGAGGAATAATTATTTTGCAAAAGGAAGAAATTGGTGTCAACCATTGGACAGTTAGTCATATTTATATCAATCTGTACATAAAGAGCTCTACTTGTTTACTATGCCTTGGTGTAAGAGTAAAAAAAACCTTAAATGCCCTACTATGTACTTTTCATTTCGTAGAAACTATTAGATCTGGAAATAATAGTGCCTACTTTTCATGGTGTAAGAAATTTCAAGTAAGTCAAGTAATTCAAATTTTCATTGGTATTTAATCATGTTTGTTGAGAATTTAAGACTTTTTTCTAATATTTCTTTAATTGAATTGCTTTTTTCGAATGCAATTCAGAAGTTTTTTCGAATTTTGCCATACGTGCCTTATCATTACTAAAATAACAGTCATTATAAATTATTAGGTACATATAATTTTAATTAAAATTCAATAGAATAAACTAATATTTTCGCTTGCTTATATTTCCGCATATTTTAACAAAAATATTCCACTTTAATATTAAATTTTATGATGAATAGAAAATATCAACATCTAGTTCACATTGAATCTATTACATTTTATGTAAGTAAACATAAATATTATCCTAAATTACATGTTTTCCAACAGCTTAAGACAACTTTTTCAATATTTTTGGAAACGAATTGATGATAAAAAATGGTTCATCAATAAATATTTGTAAAATAATGAAAATATTCTTGTAAATTGTGATGGGAAATTTCTAAGGATAAACTGGAAAGGTAGTGCGTTTTCCATTAATACTGCAGTTAATGAATTGAAAACTATTTTAGAGCATTTGTATGTATAGATTTAGAAAAATATAATGAAATACCTCTTAAACAAGATAAATAAGATACCTCTTAAACAAGATTAATAATACCTCTTAAACAAGAGATATATTTCTTTTAAACATAAAGATATTGCCAATAATTTCAATGAAACAATTGTTG
Source organism: Latrodectus elegans (assembly GCA_030067965.1). NCBI lineage: Eukaryota > Metazoa > Arthropoda > Arachnida > Araneae > Theridiidae > Latrodectus > Latrodectus elegans. Next base: position 7,480,032 of record CM057822.1, on the reverse strand, counting down.
ATAGGTCAATCAATAGTCAAATAAACACCATAATTTCTTACCTGTACCTCTTTTATAAAGTATATGTTTCTAAATCAACTAAATCAAACAAATATTTCGGAATATAAATGTCAAAGTATTTTAAAATTTGTGTTCAGCTCTATTGATAAATATTTTATTTATATATTTTAAGCCGAATAATATATTAAATAAAATTTCTATTTATGTATTTATCTGTTGATATTGCAAAGTTTAAACGAATTTGGAAATATTTAAAGGATAATGTTGTTTTAATTTTTTTTAAAATTTGTTGAATTTGCATTAGTTTTGAATTCTATTTATTTTCATTTAGCTAATAATTAATTAATATATATGATCAATAAAATACATTTTCCTTTTCAGCAAAAAAAACATTTTAAATTAATTATATTAATTTTAATAATTATTTTCACTAAATTAATTGTTTTATACATTTATTATTAAAATTAAAGAAAGTGTGGTGCATGAAATTTCATTTTAAAAGTATTTTTAATATATTTAATTAAATTAAAATTATTTACAGTTCTATCAAATATTTTGAAACATAGCTTATATAAATTTTAAATATTAATGTAAAATTAAAATAATTAACATAGTATTTTACACGAAAGTTTTAGATATTAATTTGTATTAATTAAAATTATTCTAATATAAATTATGACATAAAAATATAAATATTCTTTTCTTTCAATTTTGTAAAACGGATTTTCTCTAAAATTATATAGTTTCTTAAGTATTTCATTTATAAAATAAATGAAATCGTTGGATTAACATAGCTCATACTGAGGGAGTCTTAAGCATTTTGCTAAATTTGGGATTATTTATGTGAATTTTTCTACATTTTATATTCCCTTAAAAAATTAAAATTTATGAATAATTTAATTTTATAAATAATGCTTTGTCTAACAGAATTATTAAATACTTTTTAAAATTTTATTTAATATTATTCATAAATTTGTAATTTTTAGAAAATATTATTATTACAAGGAAATTCATTTTTAAAAATTATCATTTCTGTTTACTTTGCATAATTTCTTTTAGAGTGTTCGAAACAAATTGCATTAAGAATGCTTGCTAAAATATTTAATACTTGAAAATCATTGACTGACCATTCAAAACTTTTATTTAATTTATCAATATGGATACCAGTTATTTATACGTAAATAATAATAATGAATGTAGGAGGAATCAATACACACTGATGAAGAATTAAAAATATGAATGTTTTATATATAATATTTTTCTATCATATCTGCCAAAAACAAATTTTGCTTATTTTTAAAACGATAATTTTATGTTTATTAAATATTTATTGTATTCTTGAAAAAGAAGTCTCAGCTGTATTTTTTTTTAAAAAAAGCAAAGCAATTGACTTCAGATAATATATTGGGTTTAATAAAATGACCATTATCCTTATACTATCTTTACTGTAACCGTAGAAATGAAGAATTCACATTATTAAACCACTTCAAAACTGTAGCAATATATCTACATTTATAGAAATGTTTCCCACTTTTCCAAATATGCTATAATTAAAATTCATTTAAATTTATATCTATAAAACATTTATCATATTTTGAAAAATAAAGAATTCTGAAAAATTAAAAGGAAACAAGGTAGTTGAATTAATGTCACAATTTGTTGTCAATGAAATGATTATATTCCTCATAGAATGTCATTAACATATCAAATACCAGAAATTTAAATGCAATTTCATCAAATCTCAAAGAGATCCTACAATTTAATGAGGGCCGAATTTCATAAAATATCTTGAGAGTAGGAAGTTAAATCAGATAATCAGTTAGAAACATTTACACGTTTACTTATTTTTCATAAACTATAGTAATTTGCTATCACGAGTAAAATGCGTAAATAGAACATGTTTCTTAGAATGCTTGAAAACATTTAATTAATTTTTAAGGGTCAGTTGTAAATTTATTCTACACATACATATTTAAATTACAGAAGTAGACATTTTTAAAAAAAATAGAAGTTTTTCTAGTGTTATTAAAAAATTAATACACATTTGTTTTAATTAGATTGCAATGAATGGCAATAAAATACATTGTTAATTTTTAATGCATAAATATTTATAATATTAAGCCAATCATAATAAATGTTAATATTATTGGTGAAGTTTAGGTCATTTAATTTATTCTGATTTTTCAATTTTAAATAATCATTTGTCTATACATATATTTAGCAATATTCATAAATATTAATATTAAGCATAGTTTTGGTATTAAAAATAAAAATACATTGTTAATAATTAAATAAAATAATTGTTACACTATCGAAAAGTAACAAATAAGCTTATTCTTTGAATCAAGAAAATATTATCACAATTTTTTTTTTAAAAAATTTCCTCTTTAATACAGAAAATGAAATACAATTAATTTTTCCCTTAAGTAAAAATTAACAAATTATAATAAATTTTTATTGCAATACGATAATTTATTTAATGAAGCATATTATGCCGCAATTAATATTAAAATATATTAAATGAATTCTTAATTGAATTTTTAGTATTAAAAATTTTCAGTTTATTTAGAATTATATAAATGGATTATAAAGATCTTCATAATGATTACTAATTCATTCATTATTAGATATATTTATTAATGAATGAGTAATTTTACCTATATGAAATTATATTATATATCTCAAGACTACTGGATATGTATAAAAATGTGCAAGCTATTACAATAGAAAGTAACAGGTGTTAATAAAGTAGGTAAATTCTCCAATGTGATTTGTTAGAATTTAAATTTAAAATAAGCAATTAAGTTAATTATTACAAGCATTTTATTTTGAACTTTTTACTAAGCATTATTAAAATTCCCGTTTTATAGAGGGATTAATGTAACTGTACATAATGTTTTACAACAAGGCTACAATTTTTATTTGATTCTAAGAAATTTTCTAACAAATCATCATCATCATCATTATCATGAGGCTTCATTCATTGTAAAGTCTTCATCACCGAAAATATCAGTCAAGAAAGATAAAAATTCTTGATTTTTCTTTTCTGTGGCTACCTATGTTTGATAATCGATGAATTCAAGTAATGTTTTCAACTATATTTTAACATTTTTAAGTATTTCATAATTTAAAAATTTATCAAATTTTTTAGCTCAAGGGATACTTTAACAACTAAATAAGCAGCCAAGTAGTAGTTTCTTCATTGGTTATTTCTTTCTGTGGTTACATATGTTTGATAATCAATGATTTCAAGTAATGTTTTAAATTAACTTTTAATATTTTTAATTATTTCATAATTTAAAAATTTCCCAAATTTTAGGTCAAGGTATACCTTAACAGCTAAATAAACAGCCAAATAGTTGTTTCTTGTTTGGTTATTACTTTCCGTGACAATCTTTGTTTGATTCCGAGTAATGTTTTCAATTGTTGTTTTTAAAACATTTAAATGTTTCAAAATTTTTTAATAAAAATACATAAATTTTAGTTTACGGTGAACATTAACAACCAAGCAGTGTTTTCCTTTTTGATTACTGTTATCCTACTTGTTATTGGAAGATAGAGATTTCGAATCCCAATCCAATCAAAGATCTACCTGCCGTCTTTGCAAATAGTAGCTGAGATGCTATAAATATATGACGTGGTCACCAAGGCTTTTATGTAAAAATTATATGTCTAAGGGTAATAGGCCGTGACTGAAGCTCTTCTACTTGGTCCCTCTTTCTATATTACGAAGGAACTCCCAATTTTGGGACCACAAAGTCAATCCACCGGATACCTCACCATAGAAATTTCCATTACTTCCTGCCTTGCGGTACTGAAAAGTTGGAAATCCTAATAGCCAAACATTGTATGAAAAAAAAAAAATAACGAGGTCTTATTCTGAAAAAAGTCAAAAAATGCTTAATAGGGTTATGAATTAATAATATTAAATAAGTTTTAAAGATCATTATTGTCACAAGGATATCTTACAACCCTTGATAATTTTGACAATGTATTTCAAGGATTATTTTGCTATATTCATCATTTTATTGATTTTTTTAACAAAACATATAAAATTAATCGGGAAACATTTAAACATTTGAAACTCTATAATAAGCAAACATTTGAGCGAAATTTTTAAAACCATTTTGTAATGTTAAGTTCTTAAAACAAGAAAAATGTTTAAAGTTTTTTCGTTAATATGAGGTGCAGATTTATTTAAATTACATTTCGTATGCTGTATTTTGGTAAATCATATCCCTCAAAATAATCATATATTTGATAGTAAAACAATCTCAATTTTAAAGTAGTCTATTGATTTGACCTAAAATATAAAATATTATACTATATATGAAGAAATTATTACGTGATTTGGCACAAAGGTGTTTGTTTGCCCTCCATTTTATATGAAAGTATCACGCGCTAATTTTGAATCACTTCTAAATTTATGCTTCAAAAGTTAAATTCGTTAACTACACTATTAATGCATGTAAAAGTTAGATGCAGATGAAAAATATTAACTTTTAGTTTTATTTTATTGAATGCAGCAATATTTTTTCACCTTTCGTGTGTAGAATATTTAAATGTAAGTTTGACATCATTTAACTATAAATAGTTACTAACTAACATTTAAAATATCTGTTATTGTTATATTAAAATAACTATAATGAAAACAAGTTAATAGGATTATTTTAATACCTCATTTCATATTCCTCTGATATAAGTTTTTAAAAAAATTTAAATTAAATCTTTATTAATTACTTCAATTTCACGCCAGGAAAATAATAGTAAAATTCCATATTTTAGTTTACATGTTGCAAAATAATTTGTATAATATTTGACAAATAAAAATACCTGCCTTTATATAGAATTTCAGAAAATTAATTACCACAAGCTGTTAATTATAAATATAATTAAGGAATAAAGTAATTACATGGTTATAATTACTTTTACTTGGTCCATAATTATAAATCTAAATAAGCTGTTTTTTAGACACTATATACCTGAAGATAAGCGTTAAATTGTGCATGGTACAGAAACAAGTCAGAAAAAATATTAAAATTGTGTGCAATATAATATTAATAAGGAAACATCTCTCAAGTAATAAAGCATGGCTGAAAATTTAATTTTTGCAAGAAAGGAGTTTTCGCTTATGAAATTGTTAGATAAAATAGCATTTATAATTTAAGTAAATAACTTAAGAAAATTTTAATAAGTAAGACAAAAATATTTTAATTTTTATTACATAATTACTTAATTTATTAACCTATTTTAAAGGATAAAATACGATTGTTTTTAAAGTAATAACTTTAAAAACAATCATGTTATATACTCAAATGTATATAACTTAAAAGCAGGCTTGCAGTTATTTTCTTTAATAACTTTAACTGCTTCCTTTTTTGTTATTTTTTAATATATTTGGCTACTTGCAGATTGTAAGCTTTCTTCCTTCAGAATAATGAAATATCTTTTAGTTTTATTTATTTAAATTTTGATTTATTTTTGGTTATTAAATGATATTGAAATGAAAGTATACCTTAAAATTTGTCATATCAGAGAAATGTTAAAATGTGGGTTCCTAACAATATTTTCTAACGTGGAGTTTTTCATGTTTTACCATCAGAAATTTGAAAGCTTAAAATTTTTTCGCTAAAATGAAATCTTTATGGTTTATTTCATTTTTGATCATATAAAACTTACATCTTTCTTTTAGCAATATTTTTTATGAAATTCCTAGCATATTAACTAATGTTTAATTGACAAATAAACTTGTAATTTAAAAAAAATGGTATAAGTTAAAAACAATATAAAATGTTATAAATTAAACAATGTTTCAAATTACTTTTACAAATATAAATTATACAATGAAGATATTTATGTGTATCTTTAGATAAAAATCATTTCATTAAATACTTCTCGGAAATATTTTTTTCAATATTTATAACACTATAGCAGATATTTAATTTCTGAGATATCTAATATTTGAATCCCCTACTTCGTTTCACTTTTATATGTATTTGGAAACTCTTTTTAATGTTTAAAATTATTATTTATGGTAAAATTGACCATAAATATTAATTTTTAGTGGAATCCAGTTTTTCCTTTTTTTGTTGCAATCAGTATTACTTTTTAAAGTATGAAATGTTTTTTTGAAATTTAAATTTAAATTTATTTTTTACGTGCCATATTTACAATTCAATGAAAAATATATAATTTAACAACTCAATACATCCATATCAAATTTTTGGTTATACAAGGAAATATCTTTTCATAATTTTAACAGTCCAAGTCTCAAATAGGTATTTTATATAAACTATTATTATGGGAGTGTAACTATCTGCGATGTCTTTTTTATAGCCGGGTATCCGCTTTGGGATACAATCTTCAGAGAAATAGAATCCTCCGCATACAGTGCATATTTTCCTTTGAAAAAAATAGGGCATATATTTTTAACATGCTGCATCAATTTTATTCATGATGGCACAGAAATCTTCCTAATGGTAAATACTTTTACTCTAAAGTTTATATATTTCCATTTCATATTTTTATTTACTATATTTTCACATATAAGTATAACTAGAATGATTTCATAAGAAAAAAATGCATTGCAATTCCAATAGTCTTCTATAGAGATTATTTATATAAAATGAAATGTTCAATAGTATTTGGATAGAATTTGCCTACAACTAGAGTCATTCAATCATTAAACTAATAAACTTCATGATAACAAATTACTTCTTATTGATCTTTGAAAATACTTGAAAATGATTACATGCTGATAAATTATTTATTACCATATAATCTAATATTACTTAATATTATGATTATCTGAGTGAGGCATTTATCTTCAAAATAATACTCACCAAATTCAAATTAATGCATTTTGTTTTACTTTTCGAGCAATATAATAATCATTTAATCTTTGCTTCTTTGATGTCCTTTTGTTCGGTACTTCTTTTCATTTGTAGCTTTTACTTTTTCTTGTTATTTAACTATTTCAAATATTTTTATTAAGTTTCTATCTAATAGCCTCTGTAAGAATGCAATAATAAAATATTTTTCACTATTTTTTAAGCAAATATAGAAGCTAGCCATATTTGAAGTGATTTCTAATTTATTTCAAGTATTGAAGCATGATGTTCATAATGTATCACTTAAATTTACAAAATTGTAAAGCTGTTTATTTGAAATATTGTTAAAAGGAATTTCGCCTTGAAATGCATACTTAGTTTTTATAAAATACAAATGTTTCGTTTCATTGAATAACTTCTGCTGTATACAAAATGCATTGATCAGAATAATGTTTTGACTGATTGAAATATTTTCAATTAAAATTAAATGAGGTGAAACTTACAAATTAAATTCAAATTAAAAGTAAACACCACAGCGATACAAGCTACAGAAAATAAAAGAAACCTAATAAGAATAAATGCAAATGAAACTTTATCTGCAGCAGCAGAAATCAATGTAAATGTAATTCAAAAGGCGTAACTTCTGAATCTCTTTCAAAGATAATTGTCAGAAGACGCGTGTTAGAGGAAATGGACTCCAGGCTCAAGATAAGATTCCGATTGTTCAAACAAACAATCACTCTTCATTTTCTGAGCGTCATTAGATATTTGCTTCTTCCAGTATCCTTTTATTTTATTAAGTATCATTCTTAGAATTTACAGATTAAATATATTTGTTTTAGCTATTAAAGAACTTCTAAGGGTATCTTCTTATTCATAATTCATCTGATTTTTTATGACAGGAAATGTTTAAAAAAATCTTCATGATTCAAGCTATTTCTGAAACTGAATCTATATTCTTCAGTGAAAATTTAATAATATAGCTTAGATTTGAGCAATTAATTTTAATTTATTTTTATGGAAAACATGATATCAATTATATTTTTTTTAGGTTATACAATATCTAGTATTATTAATTTAATTTAAGAATAATTGTTAGGAGATAATAAAATGGTTGATTATTTTTTGCTAACAGATGAACACGTATATTATTTTATTTCGCATTTCATAAATATGAAAACCTTAATTTCTAATAATGCCAGGCGGATATATAACGATTTTATGGAATAGTTATTATTAGAGTTTTCTTCTGTGTTCATTTTCAAAGATACAGTCTAAACCAATGAAAAATATTTATTTCCATGGTGACAGTAAAATCAGATTCTAATAAAATATTTATACAAATGTCTTAATAAAATCATATACCAATCAATATTTAGACTTTTCTTTGAGTTTAAAATCCAAACTAAAAAGACCACTATATTTTTAAATCAGAATTGATTCAAATAATAATTATGAAAAAAAATTATAATAGTTATTATATTTTTATCATTCTTATAGAAATGCATTTTTAGACATAAAATATCTCAAATCCCTTTTAAACAATTGATCAGTAATGAACGATGGTTGTTATGATTTTTTTACATTTATGATTGCACATCGAAGTTATATTGACACATACGTGTATTAGAAGTGCAGTTGAGTGATGCATTGTACATTGTGGTTAAAAGGGTTTGGAATACTTGCCCATTATCAATTTCTTCGTAATTTTGAACCACTCACAGGGGATAACTCATTTGACAATCTCCTTTCCACATCCATACCACACAAGTGGAAGGACTTGGATGCCAATAATTAAAGTGGACACGTCCCCTGCCTGAGGGGTTCCAGTAAATGAGTGAGGGAAAGTGTGTTCACCCTCAAAATCATGGCCCTCTACAAATAAATCTAATCTTGATGGAATTGCTAATCTTAATGGAAAGTGTCGTGAAGCTACTGAACAGTTGGAGCTCGGAGATTTCGATAAGAAAATTTTAAGTGTTGTTGAGAATATATGTAAACCCCTGCTTTAAAAAAATGGCATTGAATCTATTGCAACAGCTATACAGCAGTTTTAAGCTGTTAAGAAAATCACAAAGTATGTTCAGATTTTTAATTAAGAAAATTAGTATTAATTGAGATACCTAAGAAATACTCTTAATATTTTAATTGTGGTACAAGATAATTTCTAAGTATTATTAATTTTCTAAGTATGGAAATTTCTAAGTAGTTTTTTTTGTTAAGATATCTAAAAATTATATCTTATATTTTAGTTAATGGTAGAATTTAATTCTTATTATGATTAAGTATGTCTGTTAGGATATCTATGAAGTATGTTTAACTTTTTAATTACAGTATAAATTAATTGCCAAGAATGGTTTCCTTCACTTAAACTAACATGATTATTCTCAGGGGAAATGTACAGTTATTGAAAATTTATGAATTCACACTTCAGCACTGATTATCATCGTATAAATTATTAAAATCAGTGATAAAATATATAAAATCCCTAAAAACAGATACAATACAAATATATGAAACATTAATAATTAAAACATATACTTTAAAATCCGTAAATATATTGAAGCTAAAGATACAGTTTAACTTAATTTGACTGACACGTTGATGTTGAAAACAATAATAATTTATGAAATAAAATATATGTTTGAAATATAATGTGAATTGAAATTGTGTAAATAAATTATTTACAATATTTATAAAATTGAATAAAAATTGTTTAGAATATTATATCAAAACTGAGGAATTTGTTTGCATAAAATTTCATTTCATATCTTTTTCATTAGTTTGTATTTTTAATGAAATATTATTCTTCAACTACTTTGTTATTAAATTACATTTCTTTTTTCGAAATTGATTTTTTCTTTAATGATTTTTTTTTTTTTAAATTTTAAGCTGCCATTCTATATTTACATATTTTCCATAAATATCAAGTAAAATGAATTTTAAGCCATACATCTACCAGTTTATAATCATTAAGAAAAAATAAAAGTCCCCATAAATTTAATATTTGGTAGAATGCTATTCAATAAATTTTAAAAAAGCATCCAAAAATGGAAATCAAACAAATATAATTTTTTATAATGCAATTATAACATAGTAAAGTCTATTGTTATACAATTTATTATTATGATACAATTATTATTTTTTATTTTACATAAAAAATAGGAAAGAAATGTATACTATGTTATATCAACAATGCTTTAAAGTATTTAGTTGAATACAGTATTCAAAATGCTACTTGAAGGCCATAGTGATGTACATATTGAAACAATTACCAGGAGATTCCTTAAATCTCCGGGAAGTGAACCACGATAACTGTACAAATGTTGATCCGCATTAAGTTGTATTATTTTGAATTCGAAGTTTGTACTTAATTTTATTGCAATTAACGTGACTAGAACTCATTGATGATATTGTAAAATTTTCTGTTGTTAATGATTTTAAGAAATTGGGAGGTCCATTGGAAATCTCTAATTGTGTATCATTATTATCGTATTTACAATGTACATTGCAAGTGCAAGCATATTTTTGGTCTGAGTGTAATAATTGAATTTTTATGATATGTATTTCAGTATAATGCATTAAATTTTAATGAAATTCTGTTGCTATAAATTATTGTCAGTCCCAAGTTTAAATTTATAAACAGAATGCAAAGCAGAATACTTAATAAATATTAAAATATAAAAGGTATAAATTGTATACAAGCAATCAAGCAATATGAAATTGGTAAGCTAGATGTAATATATTTTAATTGAGTGTGCCTTATGTTTTCATAAGATCAATTTTAAAGAAATATTGGAAATTATCAAGCAAATCTAGTACGAATATATTGAGTTGATATTATTTTATATTAAACCAAACATAACTCAAAAATATAATCTAATTATTTTCTACTCAGCTATTTTCAGATTACATTTAAAAAAGGAATAAAATTGTTTTCTTTTATAAAATTATGCAGTTATGTTGATAGGTTTAATCTAAAATAGTTTGAAACAGTTTTAATCTTTCACAAAAAGAATGTGCAAGATATATTATATTGATTTTTACATTTAGTTAAAACATTTTTTCCGAATCTAAATGATAGTTAAGTTATTTTAGTTTTATTCTTATTATTCCAAAAACAAAATTTATAGTTTTAATTTGCAAATTATTTTATATTCTACGTTTCTCTTAAAATTGTCACAACAATTTATATATAAAAAAGTTTTGAAAAATCATTAAATTTATTCATTTTAGACTGTTTCTTGTACAGCTTCTTTGAGACCCACTTTAACATTATGCAAATTTAAATTTTTATCTGAGAACACTAATAAATAACTTTGCTCAATAAATCTCGCAATATTTTTCAGAACAAGTATTAAAATAAATGTAAGGTTATTATAAGAAATGATAAGATGCATTTCAAGATATTTTCAAAAGACTATTTTTTTAAAATGAATATAATGCATTCCCCTTGCATCCACCATTAAATCCTTTTAAAGCTTTGAAATTTGTATTGATATGCAAAGATAATTTTTCACTGTTACTATACCAAAATTATCAACAAATAATGGCTAACTTATTTATGGACATAATTGCTGTAAGATTTCCAGTGGTATAATTTAAATATGGTCAAAGAGAGAGAGAGAGAGAAACTATATTAAAGAGTGAAATATGATTCTTAGAAAGAAGAAATTCTATACAATAATTTATTTTAGAGATTATTTTTAAGATGTTGCAGTAATACTTCAAAACAAAATCCTTTTAAAAGCATAATATTTTTATTTTAAATTTTCGTTTAGCACTATGTCTAATATTTCGAAACATGTGTTTAGTAATTGTAGCATTGCATTAAAAAATATTTAAGGCGTAAATGCATTGTTTTGTAAAAAAACAAAATTTGCATTTATAGCTTTTATTTTTCATCCAATTGATAATAATGAAATGGTTGTAAAAATGTGTTATAAATTTTAATTAAAATATTTATTTTCATGATTTATTATTGTATTCCATATAGAAAAACAAAAAAATTTATTTTAACTGATATTACTTTGTAGAAATGCTTGTGATAAATGTAAGATCTGATTGAGAGAAAAATTATACAACTTTAGGAATCAAAAACGAAAATATAATCAAATGTAAATAAATATAACACAGAATCTGAAAAACTACTAAAGATTTAATCGCATTCATTCAAACTAATATTTTTTTATTTCATAGAAAGATCATTTATATAATAAAGATTATTTTCGTCACGATTTTTTCAGAGCATTGATTATAGAAATAATCAATATTTTGTTAGTTTTTCTAATTTTCATCATACGTGATGTTTTAATCTTTATTTGAGCTTATATGCATAAAAATTTCAAATCCTTATTATTTAATTAATTATATAACTAATTTAATCAAAATTGTTTGAATTTCAATTTTAAATTCAGTTGGATTTTTAAATGGTGTAAGATATATAAAAATCTTTTTAAAATGAATTTTAATAGAAAACTGAAAAATATGATAATAATTGCTTAATTTATGTCTACTGTAATTTATTTGACTTTTCAGACCGTCAAGAAAATTAATCAATCATTGTTAACTCATTGAGCATATTTTATTTATGATTAATATTTGGGCATTAAACTGACTTTTACAATTAATTATAAAATGTTAACATATTTTAATTCCTGAAGTTATTTGCTGTATAAGATTATATTAATCTTTTTTATCTTAACCGCAGAAATCAAAAATCATAAAATTTATTAATTTCATATGCTAATTGCTTTTTTTTACTAGGAAATTTAAAGAAGACTAAATGTAAATGTAATACAATTAATTGTAAATAATTTTCTTTATCCCTTCAAAGCAAATACATCTAAAAACACTGTATTATTACACAAGTTGAAAGAATATAAAAATGAGTTATTCGATATTTACTTTTTTTCGTTAATGTTTCTTTTGCGTGTTTTTATTTCTTCATTATGTTGACACGTATTTTTATAATATTCGCCTTTTTATATAACGTAGATCGTACAAATAATTTTATTGAATCTTAAAAAATTTATTTTAGAAATCACTTTATTTTTCATAAACATATTTTTAAAGTTAAGAATTAAACAATGAAACAGTGGTTGTGATTTCATTTATTCAAAAATGCATTATTCACCAAAAACAAATAATTCCAATAAATATATTAGGCAATATTAATTGTAAATTTTTTATGAAATGATTTTGTTACTGTTAATAATGAGAAATTAAAAGTGCGCTAACATGGTTTATTAAGCAATATTACCCACTTCAGTTATTACTGTAATTTGTAAAAAATGGAGGGTGCAGTAATATTTAATTGTGAAGTAAACAATAAATATCTTTTGAGATTTCTGTATTACATTTTGAACTAAATCACAGCTGTCTAAATAGAAGAAGAGGTGATGTCAATTCCAAATAATTTCATTCGGTCACAAGATTTTGAATATATATATATATATATATATATATATATATATATATATATATATATATATATATATATATATATATATATATATATATATATATATATATATATATATATATATATATATATACATATATATATATATATATATATATATATATATATATATATATATATATATATATATATATATATATATATATATATATATATATATATATATATATATATATATATATATATATATATATATATATATATATATATATATATATATATATATATATATATATATACATTCATATATATATACATACATATACATACATACATACAATCATACATATAAATATATATATAAAATAGATAGATAGATATTTATGTGTGTGTGTATATGTTTTCTAGTATAGTCTCTTGTGATTATTTAATTTTTTGTTGGTAAGATATATATAAAAACACAATTTGCTCCATTATAACGAAAATTGCTCTATTATGGCTCCAGTAATAAGTGCCATAGCTTTAAGGGAGTAGTATCCATTTTTCTTACTAATATTATTCCAATATAGTTATGTATTTATTAAGAATGTCTTGATATATTAATAAAAAATATACTATTATATCATTTAAGAATAATTTTCAGACACGGCTGAAAGCCATAAGCATATATAATTTTTATTATTTTACTCAAGTAGAATTATTTCGCCTTACTTTTGAGTTTTGTGTTTCACTTAACTTTATAAAAAGGATTTTCATCTCTTTTTAACAGTAATAAATTGTCTTCTTTATTATCTAAATTATATTTTGACTACCAAAATATTTTATTTCACTTATTAATTAAAGGGAAAATATTCACTACTCAAAAAGCAATTATTAATTATACACTTTAAATTTCATTTAATGTTTTTATACTTTCTATATGTATAGTATTTTCCACATAAAGAAACATTAATAACCTTAGTAAGTTATGTTCATTTCAATTAAAATTTACTGTTAATTTTTATGAGAATTTATTCTTATAATTTAAATACATAAAAAACATTAATTTCATCCGTGTGCACTTTTAGATATTCTTTTACTATATATTAAATTATATTAATATTCTCTTTATAAATGATGCAAAATAATGTTAGCAGTTGATGCAATTAACGCTGGCTATAAGGATGGTAGTAGAGGTATAATTATATGTAAATGTATCCTTTGCGATACTACTTAAAAAAATTGTTGCATAAATGATCCCATGTGCAGATATGTTTAGAATACATATTTTATACCAACACGTACATAATAAAGAAATTTCAAAAACAGATGATATTAAAATAAATATATTTGAATTGTTGTTCTGTATCATTAATAAAAGAATTTTTGAAATTTCATTGTATAAAATTGACTAGAAAAATAATAAATATGTCAATCGATTATCGCTTCAAAATGTGGCGGTTTTTTTGAAGCTAAGATTTACCCTACAAGATGACTGCTGCTGCTGAACAGAAACTAAATTAAGTTAGGGGGATCAGTAGTACCAGAAATTAAATTTTATTGCAAAATTTAATATTAAATTAGGGGTACTGATTTCTACAGTGAACCTGAAAAATGTTTTGAGAAATCTGAGAGCTAATAGTGTCTTCCTTAATATCTAAAAATATTATACGGTTGAAAACTATCAGCCGGGGCTATTAGATAATTTCATGATTTGTCGGAAGTAAAAGAGATTAATAAGGAATACTATTCCTATACAATACTACACAAATATTTCTTCCAAAACTTAGGTATGTTGAAGATCGAGAGAGAAGTTCTATGTTAATCTCTCTCAATCCAACAGTTGCTTAAATCTAGTCGGAAATACATTCCAGTGAAAAGTGGTTTTTAGTGTTTTCGCACTATTGCTAGTTCGTAGAAAATGATTGGTTGTTTTAATTTTCAACAACGCAGGGTAGATATTCTAACAGTTGAAATTCTTTTACATTCACCACTGTGTTTTTACCTTAAAATATAATTATTTTCTATCTAAGAAGCCATATTAATTCGTTTCATGGTTAGAAAATTAAAAGACCCCAAACGTGTTCCGATAAAGTAGTATATTTGATTAACAAGCGTAACATTTATCTCACATTACTTTTAAGTTTCTGCATTAAATACAGAACCTTCAACTTGTAACAACAAGATCCTGTCATTAGACCTCAGTAAATTCAAAATGTTTCGATCCGATAAATAATAGTTCAAATTCTAAGCATTCATATGTCCACCATGCTTTGCGTTCCATCAAAATATTGTATAATTAATTGGCGTATTCATTAGTTATAAGAGTGGATATTTGAAATTCTTCTAAATATCCACTAAATATGAACATCATGTTATAAATTTTGAGACCAGATATTTTACTTTTCAGTAAACGATATGATGTAACCTAAGATTTTTCAATGAAGTGTAGTATCGTACAAATATGCCCCAATGACTTAGAAGTAATTTAGTTCTCTAATCTAAAATTCTATATCTAAAAATATAGATTATATTTCCTGAAGTAATTAATTCTCTAAGTTAAGAGAAAAGACTAGTTTTCTCTATTAGATAAACAAATATATATATATATATATATATATATATATATATATATATATATATATATATATATATATATATATATATATATATATATATATATATTCTTAAATTAAAATCCCTTTAAACTATTTTAAATCTTAATAATTTATTACATCGTAAATTTATATTAACTCACTTTTGTATGTTGATTATTTTAACCTAGCTTTTAAAACTTCAGTTATTTATTTTAAATACTACTGGGAAAGAAATATTTAAAAAAGTATATCGGGAAATTCTGTTAAATGAGATAAATTATACATTAATTATATTTTATAAATTTATAATATAAACTCATTCTAAGTTATACAAATTTATTTATTTTATTTCTTTAGCATTGTATAAGAAGAAATATTTAGAATTTCTATAAATGATATTTACAGTAGGAAAAAAATATTGTTTTTACATCTTTATAAGGAAACTTAAAAGCAAGTAGATAAGTATTTTATTTCTGGCAAAATGTTAAAAAAATAAAAATGCTCTGTCTGGAAAGTTTACTACGAATTTTAACGAAACAAAATTGGAATTCAGTATTTTTCTGAAAAAGTTAGAAGATTATGTTACGATACGTTTTGTTAAATTGGAACAAAAATATAATGTAAATGTTTGGATTGTATTTAATTCTTTTGGGTTTTATGCATGCTTCTAAAGATTAGTAAAAAAAATCTTTTTTGCTTTTATAGATTTCTCTATTCTGAAGAAAATATCTTATTCGTTATTCATAGAATGTATATAATTTTTAGCCTCAAAATTTCTGTATTAATATCAACAAAATATTTGTTTTTCAATGTTTTTATATTTCCAATACCATAATTAATAGAACAAAAGTTTTCCAATTTAAAATACAATTATTAATTTTATTTAAAATTTATTACTAATAAACATTAGTGTACTTCAGTAGAACTCTAATTATTCGAATCAATTGGGACCAAACCGCATTTGGATAATTGAAAATTAGTTAATAGGGTTTTTAGAAAAAAGGATTGATTTAATTAATCACTATATCTAAAAATGGTTGAAAAACAACGTATTTTTAAGAAAAAAATCAATTAAATGGCAATGTTACATGTTTAGGTACTTACAAGTGCTGTATATTAATACTGTATCGCACAGTGCTGTAAATGAAAGTCACTGCTGGTCGACCATCACGGTCAGAATAAGCTATTTCACTGCTTTAATCCATTTTCTGAGAAACAAGTCGCACATCTGCTTGACCGGAAGAATTTGCATGAGGTCATACTTGAGCTGATGCTTTATCTGTTTCAAAGTTGTTTCAAGTCGCTAAATTTTTCTCTATTTGATGGTCCCACGACTACTCAACTTGTACATGAAGCTCCTCTTTTTCCTAGAAACTTTCAATAATTGGACCATCATTTATAATTTGAAATCCTGTATTCCATAATTCATTCACATATATCTTCACTACTAACTTTTGATCATCTAGAGATTTTCAAACGAATGTTTCTGAATTACACACCAGTGGCACCTCATTCTCATTTTTTTCCCTTTATTTTCTGTTTCTTGAACTTTTCTCTTTTTCCTCTTTTTTCTCCTCTTCTGTAAACTTTTTTTTTTTTTTTTGAAATTTTGAAAGTGTTTTCAGATAATCAGTGATTTGGACAGACAGATTTTTCGACAATTATAGTTATAAATTGAATTACATTTTTTAAAGTGTTCATTGTAATAAAACTTGAATCTGAAAATGTTTGTAGAAGACAAGCAGACACACTTAAAGAAATTGTATCAATTTGAAATTTAATTAAAATATATGTTCACCCAAAATTAATAATTTAGTGGAAAATGATGTATAAACTACATCAGAATAATAAATTGAAGAAATTTCATAATTTATTTCCTGTTAGTTTGATGATCTCCAAAAGTAGAATGATTAAAGTTTTGGACTTCAGTAATTTGAACAGTTGAGCAATTCAGAGTAACTTGAATTTCATTATTTCAAAATTTAAAGAAATTCCATATCCAAAAATTATAAAAGCATAGCAATATTTTAATTAATTTCTTTGTACAAGACCAACAGTATAAGGAATTTTGAACTAATACTTTCCTTTTCGTTTCAAAATAAGTAAATAAACTTCTGGCTTTCATTTTTATTTATTTTTTGATTTCCGGACAAACGTAAAAATTGCAATGTCATTAAGAATATTTTTCTAAAGATGTTTTAATTTTATATTAGTAACATTGAAATGAATTTGAAAATGAAAATCTGCTATCAAAAATCTGCATTTTATAAGGTAGGAAATACAATAAGGAATACTACAAAACACTGAAAGAAAAGAAATATTCATATGAGCGATTAATCACAATTTTCATGACTTTGAGACGATAAGAAAAACCAACCTAAAGTTACATTAAAATAAATTAAAATTAAGGACTAATTAGTTCACATTTGCTTTCCATAGAAATGTAAGTCTGAATTTTGATATTATTAATTTTTTTAAATATTTAACATACATTTAAAGGGAAGTTAGCTATCATATTATATTTAATAATATTAACTTGAGCTAATATTACAAATTGAGTTAGGTTAAATGATTTCAATTCAAAACGCAAATAAGAAATATGAAGCATCTTTCATTCTTGTTGATGCTAGGGAGTGTATAGATTAAATCTAATATTTCAAACAGTAATATATATATATATATATATATATATATATATATAGTATATATATATATATATATATATATATATATATATATATATATATATATATATATATATATATATATATATATATATATATATATATATATATATATATATATATATATATAATATATATATATATATATATATATATATATATATATATATATATATATATGTATATATATATATATATATATATATATATATATATATATATATATATATATATATATATATATATATATATATATATATATATATATATATATATATATATATATATATATATATATATATATATATATATATTTATATATATATATGTATATATATATATATATATATATATATATATATATATATATATATATATATATATATATATATATATATATATATATATATATATATATATGTATATATATATATATATATATATATATATATATATATATATATATATATATATATATATAGTTTAATTATTCTTTACTTTAAATATTGCTAAGATAACAATATTTAAAGTCAAGAATAATTAAGGCTAAATTTCGTGTGTAATTTCACATGGTAATGGCTATAATAATTTCTAGCAATAGAATTTATTCATTTATTTAAGGAAAATGCAATTTATTTTAACAAATATGATTAATATTTCTATTATTAAGCATTTTTTAATTCAAAGCATTATTATGAAACAAATGTTAATATATGCATTCAGAAGTTGTTACATTCACGATTATTTAACATAAATGTAAAGATTTTATATAAGTTGAAAATTGCATGTTTTTTACATTTTTGTATATTGTTTCAGCAATTTAAATAATATTGCTTTCAGTTTTCGCCTACCATTATTTTTATGATTTGAAATAACATTAAAAAACATGTTCTTTGCAAAATAAACTACAGAATGATAAAAAGTATTTATAAAATCATTGATTTATATAACTGAGAATTCAGCTTAAAAAGTTTTCAGATGAAATTTATCTTAATTAATTTTCAAATTATTAAAACAAAAACTTTTGTAAATCGACTCCAATTTTAAACACGGTGTTATTTCTAAGAATAAAAGCAATACAAATGTCATAATAAATATTAAAGTAAACTTTCCTCTTAAATATAACAATCAAGTAAATAAATTACTCCCTTGAAACATAAACCTAATTAAAAACAATGCAATATTTATGTACGAACTTATTTTTTACGTAAATAAATCTTTTTAATTATTATCAATGCCTGCATACACTGCATATATATATATATATATATATATATATATATATATATATATATATATATATATATATATATATATATATATATATATATATATATATATATATATATATATATATATATATATATATATATATATATATATATATATATATATATATATATATATATATATATATATATATATATATATATATATATATATATATATATATATATATATATATATATATATATATATTGAAATATATGCATCATCAACATATGATGTCCAAAAATTTCAGGCTTAGATGTGTAAATAAATAAGATTGTCTCTTCATTTTTTCTTTCAAATCACCTTCAGACAGTTGCTCAGTTACATATCGAAAACAATGTTGGTGAGTGTAGATATGTTTATAAACATCAGGAATGTTCGTGACAGTCTACCACTTATCATATCTTATGAAGGTAACCCTCGTAAGACATCCTGTATCATCAACTGATGCATTTTCCAATAATTTAAGACAAGGTCCTTATAATTAAAAAGTACGGTACAGTTTTTTGAAAGTTCAAAAATCATTGGTTGATTAGGAAAATAGGGTAATCTACCAATCTAATTCTATAGTGACGGTCCAAGAAGCAGTAGACCTCTAAATAGTTTGTTTAGTCAGTAATCTAAATAGAACCATCACTGTCTTCTTTGATAAAAACTGAACAGTTCTATCCTCTCCCGTAATCTGCCATATATAATGTATGGACACCTAACATTTTGTGTAACTGTAAGTCTCTTCACAGTCAGTCATATACTTGAGGAAAGTGTCCACCATGATAGTACGCAAACAGCAATAATACATGCAAATTTTGAGATGATGAGTATTTAGGCAATCACAGTTTGGTTTCTTTAATGATGTTGCCTATATCAGTAATTTTCCCCATGAAATGCTCATGTTATCAAAGGAATAATGCTTCAGATTCTTCAGAATAATTTATATATGGTTCCCATTGGATCAAGTCTCTCATGATATTTAATTGTGCTCAATGGCAAAGTTTGGACTCAGTTATATGATGCTGGCTCTTTAGACTATATTTGTAGTATATACTAAAATTGGAGTGCTGCCGAGTATGATAGATCCGTATGGAGATAACATCAAGCAAGTCGAAGAAGAAATTTTCAAAATTCACGGACATATATAGTTCGACTCTCTTGGACATGTCAAAAAACAGACTATATTTATTTTAAATTGATTTTTAAGGACTCTCTGTATACAACTATATAAAATGTAACAATTGTTAAAAAGAACAAAGAAGGAATTTCGTTTTGAATTTGTTAGTAAAATTATACAACTGAAATTATAATTAAATATTTCAAATACAAATTTCAAATAAATGTATTCCAAATTTAATTCAATAATATTGCAAATTTAATTAAATATGTTAAAATTAATTAATCAGATTGATATTTTTTATTTTTAAAAATATTAAAATTTCATAATTTTTCCGCATCATTTTGCTGATTTCTTAAAATTCGCACGGTTTTCAATCAATTTTTCTACTAAATTTCCGTCTTTCTATATACAAAAAATATATGAAATTATAAATTTATTTCATAAACAAAATATTCGATGAATTTGGATTGAAAATAGAAATAAGATAATATTTTGCATTGAAAAAATAAGGTTTTCAAATTTTAAGAAACTAATAAACAACATGCGCAATATGCGTGTGTGAGAAAGAATTGAATGTTCTTCCACTTTAAGTGAATATATTTAATTTGAAATTAATATTCATTTCTTTCCTAACTCTAAAAAAGAATTAAGTAGAAGATAATAACGAAAGCAATAAAAAAAATTCCATTGCTAAAAAAAGTGTCATTCATCAATGCAAATTACAATTGCTTAATTAATATTTACTGCTTACTTTTAAACTAATAATTTCAAAAGTTTTAGAAACACAAATTACCAGCATTCATTTTTAAAAACAATAAAGAAAGAAAAATTCGTAATATACATCGTTTGTTAAATTTTGATTTTATTTAAAAAAAAGTATTGAATTTATTACTTTTCTTACAAAAACAAATATTATATACTATTATATATACTATAAATAAAATACATTTTGATATTTTCTATTACTTAAAGTATTTTCCTAATTGATTTGCTTGTTTTTTTCTTCATTTTTTTTATTTGAAGACACGATTCTATTTCCTTTCCAATGCTTCATCCAACTGAAAAATTTGTCTCCCTGTCTCTTAAAATTAACTGAAAGCAGTAAAGGCTTTGTTTCGACTTTGTTTCTATTTTTTTTGCAGCAAAACAAAACATAGATAAAAATGTCACAAAAAGTTTTTTGTGACACTTAAGAGAAGTTTAATAAAGTTGTCAATTTCTTCTTATTTTTCTTTCCGTGTGTTTAAAAATATTTTGTTAAAAGTGTTGAAACAATACATAGCACGTATATATATATATATATATATATATATATATATATATATATATATATACCGGGTGATTATAATTAAAGTTCCGATTTTAAAAATCGATAATTTTAAAACTACTGGTGAGAATGACTTGATATTTTAGCAGAAAAATCGTAAAGCAATGGAATTTTATTTGGCGAAGCAAAAAATTATTCTAAAATATGCCGATAGATGGCGTCTTCGGCGTTTACATTGTCTAGATATATGTAAATTATTAATACGTGACATGCGCACATGAGACTTAGCTGCCATAAAAATGCAGATCACCAGCTCTTTGCCTAAATGTTTCATCATGACTCTGACTAAGAAGGATCGCGCTCTGCTCTTGAAGTTTTTTTATAAGAACGATGCCTGTGCACTTACAGCTATTAGGAAGCTTCGGACATTAAAATCCATTAAATGGGGTCCAATAACCGCAAAAGGTCTGTGAAAATTGATAGCTAAATTCGAAGAGACCGGTTCATTTGGCATTAAGCGGGGTAGAGGAAGAAAACCAGTTTCGGTTGCGGCAGTGGAAGCTGTGGCTACAGCATTACAAGAACACACTAACAGTGATGTTGGAATCAGCAGTTTACGGGGAAATGGCCGACTGATGGATATGCCGAAAAGCACGGTGCGTAAAATCCTACGGAAGCTCTTGCTCTGTTATCAATATAAGGTAACTCATGTGCAGGAGTTGCTACCAGCTGACCTGGAAGCACGTAAATCTTTTGCACTGCAATTTCTTGCCCGGATGGAAGTGGACAACGGATGGCCATGGAACATTCTGTGGTCTGACGAATCCCACTTTCATTTGCACGGTTCTGTAAATACGCAAAATTGTAGGATATGGGCGACCGAGAATCCGTCCCAGCAACAGCCATTACCTCTTCTGTCTGAAAATGTTACTGTGTAGTGCGGAATAACGGCAGCGTTTATCGTTGATCCGTTTTTCTTCCAGGAGTTCACACCTGCGGGTCCCGTTACCTGCACCGTTACTGGCAAGCGGTATGAAACACTTTTGCGTAACCATGTCTTTCCGGCACTTCAGCAGCGTCAGTGTGTGGATCGCACAACATTCATGCAAGATGGCGCTCCTCCGCACATTGCTATACTTGTGAAGCAGCTACTGAGTGCTAATTTCGGAGATGACAGGATCATAAGCCGTCATTTTCCAACAACGTGGCCGCCACGTTCCCCCGACTTAAACTCGTGTGATTTCTGTCTTTGGGGGTACCTGAAGAATGTTGTTTACAGCGGGAGTTTTCAGAATCTAGCCGACTTGAAGGCAAGCATCACACACCACATCCATTGCATCAGTACAGATACCCTCCGATCTGATGTGGAGCATGCCGTTTTGCGCTTCCAATTAGTAGCGGAACAAGGCGGAGGGCATATTGAACAACTTATGCTATAATCATCAGCAAGGTTTTGATTCCATGAAGCTCTTTTTTTGTCATAATCGCTGTTATCACTGCATTCTTGTCTTTTCCCAAATAAATCTTTAGTAAATCCCTGAACTCTAATTTTTTTCTTTTGGCTAACAACATTTCTGTGTTTAACGAATACATTTTTGGACTTTCCTCCTGATATTACCCGGACAGTGCCATCTATCGGCACATTTTGGAACTATTTATTTTTTTGCCAAACAAAATTCTATTGCCTTACGATTGTTCTGCTAAAATATCAAGTCATTCTGACCAGTAGTTTTAAAATTATCGATTTTTAAAATCGGGACTTTAATTATAATCACCCAGTATATATATATATATATATATATATATATATATATATATATATATATATATATATATATATATATATATATATATATACATATATAACATTTTACAAAGAGCTGCAACAAAGTATAGTATAAATGTGTGATTGATCTCCTATTTTAAATTTGCTATAACATTTTCACGATATTTTTAGAAAATACAATTGATTTTGTATTTTCTCATTTGAAATTAATTTTTATAACAAAGTTTTAGCCTTTAAATTTTACCAATTTAGTGTAATTTTATGTATGGATATGTATATATATATATATATATATATATACACTACTGGCCATTATAATTGCTACACCAGGAAGAAATGGAGATAACAAAATGATGTCTATTGCACAAATATATTATACTAGAAATAACAAGTGATTAAATTTTCAAAAAATTTGGCTGGATAGATGCTGAGAAATCAGTACCAAGAACAACCACCTCTGGCAGTAATAAAAGCAGTTTTACGCCTGGGCATTGAGTCAAACAGAGATTGGATTGCATATACAGGTACAGATGCCCATGCAGCTTCAACACGATGCCATAATTCATCAACCGTAGTAACTGGAGTTTGGTGACGAGACAGCCATTGACCAGACGTTTTCTATTGGAGAAAGATCTGAAGAACGTGCTGGGCAGGGCAACAGCCGAACATGTTCAGCATCAAGGAAGGTCCGTACCACACCGGCAACATGCGGTCGGGCATTATCCTTCTGTAGGGTTTCGCAGGGCTCGAATAAAGGTTGGAGCCACGGGTCATAACACACCAGAAACGTAACGTGCACAGGTCAAAGCACCGTCAAAGCGAACCAGAGGTGACCGAGACGTGTATCCAATCGCACCCCATACCATCACGCCAGGTGATGGGCCAGTATGACGCTTACGAATGCACGCTGCCAGTGTGCGTTCACCATGATGCCGACAAACACGGATGCGGACATCATGAGGCAGTACACAGAACCTGTATTCATCTGAAAAGATGACGTCTCGCCATTCGTGCGCCCAGGTTCGTCGTTGATCGCACTATTGAAGGCACTCTTGTCTATGAGGCAGCGTCAACGGAAGCCGCAGCCATGGTCTCCGAGCTAAGAGTCCATGCTGCTGCAAACGTCGTCGAACTGTTCTTGCAGACACTTGTTGTCTTCCAAACGACCCTGTTTCTTGACTCACGGCTCGTGACGTGGTTGCACGATCCATTACGGCCATGCGGATAATATGCCTGTTTTCTCGGCTGCTAGTGATAGGTGGGAATTGAGATCCCGCATTGCGTTCCGTATTACCGTCCTGAACCCATCGATTCCATATTCTGCTAACAGTCATTGGATCTCGAACGACGCGATAAGCAATACTGAGATAAGATAAACCGCAAGTCCGGTACGCTACAATTCGACTTTTATCAAAGTCAGGAACGTGCTGGTACGCATTTCTCCTTCTTACACGAGGCATCACAACAACTCTTCATCAGGCAACAACGTTCAAATGCAATTTGTGTATGAGGAATCGGCTGAAAAATTTCCTCATTTAAACACAATGTAGGTGTCTCTACTGGCTCCTGCTTTGTCTGAATGCGCTGAAAAGCTAATCATTTGCATATCACAGCACATTCTTCCTTTTGTATAAATTTCACGTCTGTAACATGTCGCCTTTTTGGTGTAGCAATTTTAATGGCCTGTAATTAATATATATATATATATATATATATATATATATATATATATATATATATATATATATATATATATATATATATATATATATATATATATATATATATATATATATATATATAAAGTTGAATTACAAGTTGAAATCAACTAAAATGATGAAGCACATTTGCCATTTGTAAATAATATAGCACATGAGGGTTATAGATAGAATTATTTGATAACAATGCAAAAATCTGGTTCCCCATAAATACAAAATTTAAAATATAAAATTAAATAATCAAAGCAATTCACGTTTTTTATAAAAAATTAATCTCAGAAATTTAAAAAGTTTTATAAATACTCTTGTATTATCAAAACAAACTTGTTAACATTTATTTAGCACATATTAACGTTTTCATTATCTACTAATTTTTATTGAAAGTACAAATGAGCACTTAATCAAATGCAACTGTACAAAATTAGTATTCCATCTGCAAGAAGTTCTTTCTGGGAAAAATTAGAAGAAAATATTTGTCTTCCTTAGAGCGTTCAGAAAATTCAAACATTTAAACTTTATTTGCTTTAGTCTTACCATAAAACTATTTGGATTGTGTGAAAAAGAATAAGGCAATGATTTCAAAAGATAAATCAAACTGTAAACATAAAAATTGGTAAATGTGATAATTTTAGAAACTATACCAAATGACGTTAATACAGTTCAAATGTTATACTTCCACAAATTATGTCATTAAATATAATATCGTTCTAGTTTCATTGGTACGGGAATTTTCTTGCTACGCTTGAATAATTTTTCTCTTAGTTTAACAAAAGTTATGCCTATTCGCTTTCATCAATTTTAACTTAAAATTGTGATAGCGAGAAAATTTAATTATAATTCTATTAGTGATCTCCCTACTTTGTGCCTTTCGGCCAAAAATATAATTAAAATAGTTCGAAATGAATTCCATTTCAGTTATATACGTCACCATTTGGAAGAAATTTGCTTCAACTGAATTAAATAATTTAATTATTTTCAAGTTTTATTGATTACTTAATAATTTTTTGACTTATATACACATATTTTGATATACATATATTTTGATTACATTAAATTCACAATTTTAAAAGCTGCAATATTAGTCATGTAAGAGAAGTTATTTTTAATAAAATGTCAAAATTATAATAATGAAATTTAAAATTTTTGGTAATTTTTTCTTTTCACTTATTTTGAATTAAAAAGGAAAATTTTATAAATTTTTGGTGAACTGAAATCAATATTCAGAAAAAAATCTAATTTATTTTGAGGAATCAATTTTCAAATTTATTATAGGTAAATATGTCTTTCTAGTGGCTAATGGGTAAGAAATAATTTTCTAAAAGCTTTTATTTATATGTAAACATAATATTCGATAATTTTCTAAAGAAATTGCAATTAAAACATTTTTTAATAAAGTGCTGCAACAAAAAAAGTATGATGTAAATATACGATTGGTGTCCCATTTTAAATTTGCAATAACTTTTCTCGATATTTTTAGAAAATACAATTGATTTTGTATGTTTTCATTTGAAATTAATTTTCATAACAAATGTTTAGTCTCTAAATGTTACCAATTTAGTGTAATTTTAAAAATTTTTGTATGTAAAATTTCTGATTTAAATACCATCGTAAGACCAACTCATTCCCTTAAAATTAAATACTTTATTTAATTATAAATTTTCAAGTAAATGTACAACAATTGAATTTTAAAGATGTATTTCAAACATTCAGACAAAAAAAAACTATAAGTAATAACTATATGCAATTGTATCAATTCCAAAAACGTTACTTTTATTGCATGCATGTGTTAAATGTAATAAATCTATCCAAAGTAATATGCCATTATATAATGATTTCAATTTCACTAACAATCCTAGGTTAATGTAATTTATAAATTAAAAATCTTATATTGATTAATATATTGATCGAGGATGGCTTAGATTGTTTCTTTGTGTTTCAAGGTTTAGAAATGATGACTACCTTTATGGTTGGGAACTTAGAAAATGTAATATGATCACTATGTGTTGTAATGACAGAAATATGTTTATCCTAATATACTGCTGGACAATTGCTAAAGACGGATCACAAATTGCAATGTAGCATAACATTAAGCGAGGTATGAAGCCTAGTAGGATAAAATATAGTTGCCATACTGTTTAGACATTAGAATAAAAAATATTTATTGTTCTGGAAAGTACAAAAGCTGCGAAACATCTGAAAGAAAAAAAATGTTCATTTGATGCTTCATACGGAAAAATGGAACAATGCATCTAAAAGTCAGCTGGCACCTTGAAGAAAGATATCAGAGCGGGATATCTTTCTTCAAGGTGCCAGTTCCGTAGTGTGTGATGTAACATTCCACACGTCGTCTTTGCACAACATTATCAATCAGCTGTTGAGGGAATTTATCCTATTCCTCTGTGAATGCACGGATGAGGGGGTTCTTGTTTGTCAGAGAATAGTTTCGACCAGCAACTTGCCTCCCCAAAGCATCCCACA
This sequence comes from Latrodectus elegans, assembly GCA_030067965.1. Classification (NCBI taxonomy): domain Eukaryota; kingdom Metazoa; phylum Arthropoda; class Arachnida; order Araneae; family Theridiidae; genus Latrodectus; species Latrodectus elegans. The sequence goes on along the minus strand of CM057822.1, from coordinate 7,451,886 downwards.
CATTTTCAACGGTGCTTAGATCTGGAGAACGTGATGTCCATATGAGGCGTTGAATACCCTCGCTATCGAGACAATTCTCAACAGCGTGTGTTCGATGATATGATGCGTTGTCGTCCATAAAAACAAATTTATCACCGACAGCACCACGGAAAAGACGAACATGAGGAATTAGAACATTAATGTATCGTTGAGCCGTCATAGTCCTATTCGCAACTACATGTAGGAGCGTGCGGCCATTAATCATGATGCCGGCCCACAGAATGACACTGCATGTCGAATATTGGCACCTTTCCTGGATATTTTCTGGACGATGAGCAGTACCACTCTCGCGCCAGATCACTTGGCGTCTACAATCCGATGACAGGCTGAACCTATTCTCATCTGACAATAGTACGCATGCCCAGTCTTATTCAATCCAATTACGATGCTCACGACACCATTGCAAATGGGCAGTACGGTGCTGTCTGGTGCAAATGTTTGGCAACAGTTTTTCGGTTGATCTGTTTTCCTGAGGCAGCAAGAAACTGATTTGCCACCTGCTGAGCTGTGGTGCGCCTGTTCATTTTTGCTGATAGGACGATATCTCTGTCTTCTGCAGGCGTCGTACTTCTAACACGACCTCCTCATGCCGCCTACTACATATTCCAGTAATTTTAAATGCTTTCCACAGCCGTGAAACAACGCTTTGAGCGATGTCGAACTCCATGGCAACATCTGTTATTTTTTGCCCTTCTTCGATCTTTCCAATAATTCGGAAACGTATAAAATCACATAAGTGATGTCGGGAAGACATGCTAAAAATTTCAAGTTCGTATGTTAAATCTTTCCTGTAAAACTTTGATTTGAAACAACAACTGTTCACACGCGTCAAAACCTTTAAAGCTGTTATGAGCGCTATCTTGTGATGAACACACAGACGTGGAAAATAAATTGCATACGCATACTTCTTCTTACTATATCCTGCACTTATTTAATTTTTCCACATTTTGCTCCCTTTCATTTTGTGGTTGCTATGGATGATAGTGTTACCTGTCCTTTGCAATTGTCCAGCAGTGTAGTACCTCCACAACCACAAATTAATAGTTATAAATAATTTATATTCGATCATTAGTTTTAAGTTAAGAATAACCCAGAAAGCAAAAATTAAATATTTTAATGTAACCGTAGAAATATGAATAGTTTATATGCCAAAAATGATCTTATAAATACGTTACATAATGAAGAAATCATATCATTCTCCGCATATTAACTTATATTTGAAGAGGCACTTTTAATGATTTTTATCTCGGTAAGAAGCAGATGCAATCTAAAAACTCCTTAAGTTACAAAAAAAAAAAAAAAGATTTTTATATAAGACCCAGTTAACAAAATTTAACCCATTAAACATTGAAGATGAGTATATACGATTGTGGCATTTAAGGTTGCTTAATACGCCATGGCATAGTTGTTTATTTTATATGGTTTGTTGTGGAGTTAATTAATTTTATATCTATTTACATAATTTTTAATAAATCTATTATGTATAATATTTTTTCGACACTCAGCTTAAAGTTTTATTACATTATTAGTTATATTTTTTTTACTTAAAAACCTTCAGTTTGAAATACAATTTATAAACAAAAATTCACCAAATTTGTTCTTAAAAATAAATGCAGATTTTTATTTATTATGTAAAATTACTAAACACTCATATTGTACTACTGTATCTTTATTTGTTACTTCTGAACATCATGATATTTGTAATCAGAAGAAATAAGTTAGGATAAACATTTTTTCAACTAAAAAGTTATATTTTTATATAAAAAAAAAATCGTAAAATATAGAGATCAATTATAATAAATTAAAAAGTTTAAAAAAATAAATTGTAGCTAGTTAGCAGAATTTTATATTGAAATTAATAAATATATTTATATATCATATCAATTAATCATCATTCTTTTCCTTTGTGAATATAGAGCACTTAATCCCATAATTTTAAAATACATTAAAACAAAACTATTATTTAATCTATAATTCTTATCATTGATATTGAAATAAAATATTTATTCACATATTACAGCACGTAATTATATTGAGTTCAATTAGTAATGTTGAGCAAATTCTTCGTAATTCTATGCTTCCTCAGCGAGCCCAAACATAAGCCTATAGTAACGCATAGTAGATTGCTTAGCGACCAAAGGCTACTGTTAGGCATGTTAACGTTCATAACGTAAATATTTTGCAGGAGGTCTTTTAAAGAAAATGGATTTTATTCAAGGTTTGAAGGTTGAAAATAAAAAAGATTCTGTGTAATCACCTAGACATACACATATGCAGTTCGCAGAAGATCAATATAAAGCTACAACTGTGCAATAGTGGCTGGGATCAACTTATGTTTTAAAGAACACTATTCTATCTCTGGGACACGAAGAGAAATTTCCGTTAGCTGATGATGAAAATGCGTTAGCCAACGACAGCCAAATGCCTCAAGGTTTAATGTCACTCGCCTAAACTGCCCTTTGATAGTATTTCATAGACGGGGAACAATATTAATGCGTCACGGTGGAAGAAACCTCAGAAAATCCCCAGAATTCCTTCTATCAATTGTTACATGTTGAGGTCAGAAATGGGTTTGGATAAAGGATATTTCGTTTTGAAGAATATCTAATTAATATGCCATAGTGGACCATATAGCTGATTCGTGGCTTAATGGTTAACTGGCTGATGAGTTGTTAATGGAGTTTAAGGACTATGGTATTCCGAGAAGCCTTGTAAAATTATGGGTACTATTTATGAGAATCACTTGCAAAAAATTATTAAATTTCCTAAGCACCTAACTCGAGAGATTGGTATAAAGATAATTTCCGATATTTAACTATTTAACATAGTCTGCTATCGAATTAGGCAACTTTAACTCTAAAAAAGGCTGCACTATCTTTAGCTCACGCATAAACAATTTGACAATGCATAGTTGACGGCAATATATATATATACATACATACATTCATATGTATATATATATATATATATATATATATATATATATATATAAATATTACTGTATATATATAAATATATATGTATGTATATATATATATATATATATATATATATATATATATATATATATATATATATATATATATATATATATATATTTGAGTGTGTGTGCGTGCTTGTAAAATTGTACACTACACACACCGATTGAAATGATCGTAGAAAACTTGATACTTTCTTCGGATACTTAATATTATCTAGATTGAAATAATTTTCGAAGCAGACAGTTCTGGAAAGTTTGAAACTTTTTAATACAGTAGGAAAGGAGAAGAAATGCTCTTCCTATACTCTTATGTGATTTGCATAGAGAAAAGCAAAAGTATAAGTAAACACAATACTGTCAATTTGCAAGTCAGTTGATGAACATGCATTTCCTTTAACTTTTCCTTTGAGTATTTATTTAAAAAATATATTTTATGTACATAATTTAGTCGTCAATTCATCTAAAGACAAATATTCCACTCAAAATTTCATTTGAACTCTCTATTCATAATGAAATTTTCTGATTTATTAAAATTTCAATGCTTAGCAATGAAAAGCATTTTAATAATGACATATATATGAAATGACTCAGTTTTTAACTCAATTAATACTCATTCAAGGACTGTATTAAACACACACTTTATTTCTCCGACACTGATATCGCAACTTCCGGTTTCTTTTTTATGACTCAAGGGGGTCACTGCGTTCGCAGGCGCTAATATTTCTCCCGGCATTGACATGGTACATTCAACAATTTGAAATCTCAAGAAAAATATTAACACACTATATAATATATGAGTACAATGATACCCACTATTAATAATAAATTACACTAAATACATAATTATAAACAGATATATTTGAAAAAGTTCTTACTCCTTAATTAGGCAATAGCAAAACGCAAATTTTATTAATTCTCCTTTTAAAAATTCCATTCTTCGTTTTAACTAAAACAATTCTCACCTTCTTATCCTTTCCTGGGAATTTTTGCATTATTCTGCCCAATGGCCAGTTACAAACCTGAACATTATCTAATTTAAAATCACCATAGTGCCAACATACACATTCTCTTTAATGAACCTCTAATTTGATCTTTCTTGTATTGCACTTAAATAATTGTTAGACCAATGCTTCCAAAATGTCTGCACTATCTTAGTTAATTTTTGCAATTGTTTTAATTTATTGTCATTTAAATTTAAGATGTTGGGTTCTGCTATTGCTGTCATAGGTCTGTCTATCAAAAAATGGCCAGGTGTCAAGACACCATAATCATTTAAGTCAGATGATAGGGAATGCAATGGGGGAATTAAGAATTGCCTCAATATGATCAATTACAGTTAAGAATTCCTTAAAGGTTAATTTTAAGTTGGTTATTACACGTTTAAGATGGTATTTATCGGATTTGACACCTGCCTCCCAAAGTACACCATGATTCGGAGATCTAGGGGGAATGAAAGTCCACTCAACCTTTTCCTTGGACTAATAATTACTCAAGCTTTCATCTGGACACCTATCTAATTTACTCAATTTCTTTAATTCGGAGTTACTGCACACAAAATTAGTAACGTTATCAGAAAATATGTGCGCACTTTTCCATCTTCTGCTAAAAAATTTCTTAAATTTAGCTACAAAGGCATCACTAGAGAGGTCCGTCACCATCTCTAAATGACAAGCTTTAGCCACAAAACATGAAAATACACACATAAATTTTATTATTTCTTTGATTGGGATATTTTATATAGAAAGGACCAAAAAAATTTTCCCAGTATATGTAGGGGGGGAGCATGACGACACTCTAAAAATGCAATATTTTTTTGCAAAATAAGATCTATTTTGCAAGTCTTATAGCTGTTTTTTGATAAAAATTTGCAGAAATAGAGCATTTTTGATTTTTAAAATTTAAACAAAAAAGTGTAATTTTTACAAAAAAATGATGCCTTTTTCACTAAAATATACAGTATTTTTAGTGTTTTTAAGCTATTTTTGATGAAAAACAGAGCTTTTTCACTTTTAAAATTTCAACAAAAAAGTTTGACATTCCATTAAAATTTATCACTAAAAATGCATTATTTTTGTGATTTTTAAGCTTTTTTTTTTTTTTTTTTTTGATAAAAATTTAGTTTTTTAAGCTGTTTCATTATAAAAATTTGTATTTTTGAAAATTTAAACGTGTTTTTTCATAAAAAATGCAAGGTTTTTGTAAATTTTTGAAAATATAATATAAAGGCCATTGCATTTATTTTTTTTTTTTTTTTTTTTTTTTTTTTTTAAGATAAATATTTAAACTTCTTCCAACTCGTAATCATAATATTTATCATTTATCTTACCTTTATAATTGAATCGAGAATTATTTTTATTTATTTTTAATTGCTCTTTCAGATAAAACAGCATAGCAAGAACTTAATTAAAATTATTTTTCATTATCGTTTACTTCTAGTTTTGCAATTAATGAAGATCCAAGATATCAAATTGTATTTTTCAACTTCTAAATCTCTTAATTTAAAAGTTTCAGGATAGATATTATTTTTATGTTGTTGAATTCTTCCATTTATGATATTTCATTTTATTAAATGATTTTACGTTTTCAAAAACATTTTCTGAAACTATTTATTTACAATGTAATAAGATGTTTCATCTACTAGATCAAGTGCTTTTTCTCTTATATCTTTATTTTCAACTTTTAGAATGAATTCTCTTATTTCATCAATATATTTCATTATTAAATAATCAATTCCATATCTGTCATGTATTTTATTGATTTCAATTAGCTCGTTAATTAATTTTGAATTCTCTATTATTTCTTCACTAATATCTAAGTATTTTATTTCTTCCATTTATTGCAAACTATATTTTGAATGGATTTCTTATACTGACAACATTTATATAGAGTGCGTATAGGACCTAATATTCTAGGACATTTAAGTACATCTATATCAACAGCTGGTATATTTAATTCTTCAAATATTTCTTTTTCAATTGTTCCTCCCTTATAATCAAATCTACCACCATATTCATCATATAAATATTGAATATAATTTTTAACATTTTCATTACCAATCCATAAACTTTTATCGTCTGAATATCTTTTAAATCTTAAACAGTGAATTTCATGAGTGCATTTACGAACAATTTTCATTTCTTGTTCTGTTAATTCACAATTTGGTGTAAATACTTAAATTGTTTCAGCATTTGGTTCTTTAAATGTGTAACTAATTTCTCTGTTGATATTTTTTATCTGGAAGAATAAATCCTTGAATACTGAATATCAATGATGTATCAGTCATTTTATTTTAAATGCATTTTTATAAAACTTTTATAATAATTTTAAAATAAGAATATAATTATTAAAGATATAAAATATTAAAGGTATAAAATACTGAAGATATAAATATTGAAGATATTAATATCAAAAGTGAGCTGTGTTATAATCATCCAAGATTCTACGTTTATCAAATCCAAATATATATCTCTTATTTGATTTAGTACTTGAAATATCTCTATTTTTTGTATTTTAAATTGGTTAATTTTAACATCTATACAATCAGTTTCACCTGTAATTATTTTCATTCGGTTATCAAAATCTAACATTGTTTCACTCTGATAAGACATTTTAAATCTTTTTACTTTTCCATGTGCAGATTCATCATTAAATATATATCCATAATCTTTACTAGCTCCAGAAATCTAATATTTTGTATATTTATCATTTCCAAGTTCATCTGTTCAATCACCTAACATACATCCTGTTTCAATATCTTTGGTTCCATCATCTATATAAACAAAGCTATGTGCATCATAATATATAACTTTTTCTTTTAATTTATTTAACATTTTATGTAATCGTATTCTAGCAGAACTGGTTGTAAATGCTGCTAAATAAATATTTGTGTTATAGTTATTTTTCTAATATTTTTCTTTTATTTTGTAATTCATTTCTACGCAATCATCATTCATAAATACTATGTTTATATCTGTTATTGCATCATCTAGTATAATTCTATAGAAAACTTCAATCTTCATTACGTATTCAGTTTGTTTCCTATTTTTTCGCTGTCCAAACTTTTCCTATAAAGAGTTCAAACATATTTTAGGTATAAATCTCAAACTCGGATTTTCTCCATGTTTTTCAATTTTATACCTAATTTCTCTTTAACTACCTTCTAATATTCCTATTCATTTTTAAAATTATTTTTCCATCCATCATATGTTTCTAGTTTAATTTTTAAAAACAGTTTTACGTACTCTTTGAATAATTCATTTGATTTATTTTCAAAGTTCCAAACTTCATAAATATTTATTATTTTATATCCTTTTAATAGCTAATTTCATTTCATCTGTAGTCCAAGTACCTATAAAACATCTTTCGTTATCGCTGTGTTTACATTCTGAATTCCCGATAACGTAATGATATTTACATTTCTTCTTATCAAGAGACGATTTAAAGTGTTTACAATGAACAGCTTCAGAGCATGATCTACATAGTGTGAAAACAGCAGTTTTGCTCCTTTATAAGCTAGAACAGTATTATATAATTTCTAAGGAGGTAGTACTTTACATTTTAATAAACCATACCAATTTTATTATATTGTTCAGGGTTATATATTTTATCAGGATGACCAACTGGATAGTAAATCAAAGTAAATAACTCAAAGTATATAAAGAAGTTACATCTAGACATCTTCCTTTTTCATTCGTTTTAAATTCATATTTTAATTTAGTAGGTTCATATCTACCACCATAAAAACCATCTCTAGGATATAAAGGTTCAATGAAATATTGTTTCCATTTTTTATGTATTTTTTCATATCTTTATTACTGTCAAAAGTACACTCCCATACTATTTTTAATTAATATCCTTCTTTCATTATTTTCATATTAATCTTTTTAGTTCTTTCATACATATCTTTCATCAACATTTGATTTTAAGATTTATTTGTGTACCAGAAAAACAATTTTTATATCCATGCCAATAACAGTCATAGAATTGAAAAACTGTATTTTCATGAAATCCATCAACTTTATAGGTTTTATTTTCTAATTTCAATTTTTTTCTCTCCTCCATTCAAAGCATGTTGAATACTAATATTTTCCTTTTTTGAAATATAATCTAACCAAGCAATTGATTTTTTACTATATTGATCTTTATGAATTGTATCGTTTTCAGTAGCTATTGTATCATTTTTCAAGAATTTATCTCTGTAAATACCCATGCAAACACCCGCTAATATTACATATTTGAAAGGATCTACATTAACAGTTTCTAAAAATAATCTTCTCAATTCCAAGCATCCTTTTCTAAATATATCTACATGTGATCTGCAATACTTTATAAATTCTTTTTGAAAATCAATTGTTTCCTTTTTAACATAGTTATACCAGTTATTAAAATTATTTATTTCATTAGTGACAAATGTATCATATCCATAGTAATATTTATCAGGATATTTACCAACATAATTTTTATTATTTTTGGTATTAAAAAGATGTGGAAAGTATCCTTTAGCTAATTCATTTAACCCAAAGTTTTTGGAATTTATTTTAAGTGGTATCATTGTGAAATTGATAGAATCAATAAATCTTATATTGTAAGCAGGAGAATACATATAAGTTAATTTATTACCTTGGTATATAGTAAATAATTTGATGTTATTTTCGAAATAATATTTAATTAAAAATTGAAAATCAAATCCTTTTCCCTAATGAGCTAAGCAGGTACATCAATAATGAATATCTTTAAATAAACAACTACAAAATTCGTTTTCATCTTTAAATATTTTCTCTTTACCGTCATAATCATGGCATATTAAATATTAACTTCATGAATTCTAGTTTCTTGAATTGTTTCAAGATCAAAGAAATATATTTTTCAGTGCAATCAAATTTACATTTTTCAAACAAATCTTTTTGATTTCATATGAAAGTAGGACACTTCTGTTTACACATACCTCCTTCAGAACTCTTTTGTTTCATAAAGCATTTATGATAACTCGTTACCCATCTCCAACAATTTTTACATCTCAATTCACCACATTTATGATCTTTACGTTTTCTTTCTAAGCTACTTATATTCCTTTTATACATTAAACATTTCCATAATATTTTATAAGCACTGTAACCTTTATCATCTTTCGTTTTGTGATTTTAAAAACATTCGTTACCTATAAATTTTCTATTGCATTTACTGCGAAATATTTCATATCCTTTATAATCAGAATTTTGAACAAAACATCTATTACGTTTCAAAGGACATTTGTGGCGGTTAATTTTCTTATATCCTATTTTACAATAACTAAAATATTGATCTTTACCTAAAAATCCTGTAATAGAAGTAATGACAAAATGATTTTCAATCTTGTATATGCAAAAACATGCAGATTTATATTCTCCAGAATATAAACATTGATTACATTTTTCTCTACAGTAAATATTAATGTGAATGTCTAAAAATTGTTCAAATATTTTAAACTCTTCTAAGCTACATATTTCTAAAGGAATATTACATAAATTATGTAGTTTTAGATATAAGATTTTTTGTACTAAATGACTTTTTCTAAAATATGCTCTACCATTTTCTGTTTGTTTTTGATGATTTAACTTATCACATAATAGTTTTGGATTTTGAGCAACTAGAGCAGTGACAATAGATCTAGCTAAACATATATTTTCATTATTTTTTATTTGACAAATATTTCTCTTCTTTGAAGGATCATTTTCTGAATACATTCTTAATGATTTATGTCTACCTCCTACTGGTAGTTCAATGACATGAAAGTAAAAAATACATTCAGTTATACAAGTTTCTTATATTCAATCTTATTATTTAATGTTTCGAAATATACTTTGTAAGCATCTTTAGTAGACATCTTTTTAGGATGAAAAGGAGCACTTAATTTTGGATTAGGCACAATTATATCAACTTTACCATTTATATTTTATTTAACATGCTTTAAAGCAATTAATACAGTCGTGTTCTTGTTTTCTACAAAAGTTACGTCCACTTAAAGGCCAAAACCTTCGTCTAATAAGAAACAATAATCTTTGTAGGCCAATATGTAAATAGTTCTTTTGAAAAATTTGAGCAATCATTACAGTCAATTTATGATTTGTAGGTAAAATTATAGGAAACCTTTTATGAAAATTAAACTTACTGTTGGCTAGTCTTCCACCAACTCTTACAACACCCCTTTCATCTAAAAATGGTAAAAAAAAAATTAACATACTATCTACGGGAACATTACCGTCCTTCTGAACGCCTGTAATTTCCCTTTTAAAACACTCTTGCTCAATTAACTTTACTAAGACAAATTCAGAACCTTTAATTCCCTTACATTGCAGGGGGCCAGTTGCCTTTTGCTATGATTTGCAATTATTAAGGAACCTATAAAAAAAGCTAAAACGAGTACAAGTTTAGCATAATTCTTAGTAATATTAAGTAACTCCTCCATTAAAGAATTAAAAGTCACTAGGAAAACAGGTCTCTTGAACCTTCGTTCACTCTTAACCAGTTCTGTATTAAAATGTTCTAAGTCCTCGCTAATTAGCTCTTTACAGCTGTTAAGCGTCTCTATTTCCTCCATGATAAGTAGTGGTCCATGCCTCCACAAAGAATTATTTTTAAGTTGTGCTGGATTGCAGCTACGAGAAAGGATGTCTTCAGGATTTCACTCCGATGATATATCCCTCCATTGTGAGACATCTATCAGAACTTGTATTTTAACCACTCTGGTAGCGACAAAGGTTTTCCATTCTGCTGGAGACTTCTGAATCCAGGACGAAACGATCTTGCTGTCCGCAAAAAACCAATTTTGATCTATCTTAAATTCTTGGAAAGTGCTAATCTTTTTCTCCAATTTAGATAGCAATACACCTGCACACAATTCAAGTCGTGGAATTGAAAGTGTTTGATTGGTGCAACTCTTCCCTTGCTGCACACTTGATGTGAAGTTACTTCACCACTCGCTGATTCGCATCTTAGATAGACTGCTGCACCGTAATAGCCTTCTGATGCATCTGAGTATCCAAAGAGTTCAATTTTTGCAACATTTTCTGGTAGCATACATCGATTTATTTTAATACATTTAATGTCACACAACCCATCAAAAAACTGTAACCATTCTTGTACGACATCTGATGGATGTCTTTCATCACAGTCTATCGATAACCTCCACAGACGTTGTATAAAAAACCTTAGCCTCTGTAAACACATGTCCTATCAAACCAAGTGGGTCAAAAAAGTAGGCAATTATGGACAAAATTTCTCTCTTTATAACCATAGAAGCATCTTTTTGGGAATATTGTAGGAAAGGTCATCATTCTTGGCCTTCCATATCAACCCTTATGTTTTTGTTTGATCAAAGCTATAATTATTCGAATCTTCAGAAAATTCTCTTAACTCTGACAGTTAGTTTGCTATTTATGCAGTTCCATACCACAAGTTTTAAATATTTGTGTTAATTCTTTGCTTTACACACTTTACACTTTCTAAATTTGACCCTCCATTCAATATGTCATCCATGTACATATCCTTTAGTACTACTTGAAAAGTCAAAGGAAATTTCAGCTGTTCATCAATACCTAACTGCTGAAGACATCTCTGAGCTAGATATGGAGCACTAGTGGTTCCATACGTCAGTGTGCATAATTGATACGTTTTAATATTCGTTTCCTTACTATCTTTCCATACAATTCTTTGCAAGTTTCTTTGTGCAGGATCAATCCAAATCATTCTATACATTTTTTAATGTTGGTAGTAAAAGCAAAAAGATGTTTTCTAAACCTCAATACTATAGCAAATAAATCACACAATAACACTGAGAACAATCAAAAATTCTAAATCTAATTTAAAATTTCTTATATCATTAACAATTGTAGCATTAAATTTCTATTTATTTGTCAGAGACATTCCATTTAAACCTGAAACTCTATTATTTAATTTTTCCTTTCTTAAATTAAGTACCTTTCTTAAATTACCTGAACGCGTAAAATATTTCCCAAGTCATCGGTTAAAAAACAAATAAAAGTGCTAAATAGTACAGACTTCAAATTTGTTCACGAAGTATAACTAGTTGCCACCAAGCAATTTTGATCCTGACCTCGTGGCTCTAGTTTATTGCTAGTGGGAACGTATTTTAAGGGTGTAGGGGAGTGAAAGTAACTAACTTTCGCATTGAGAGTGTTTACATTCATTATATATATATATATATATATATATATATAGGCCCCGATAAACGTTCTTGTTTTTGCTCCGACTGAAAGTGAAGTGTGTCATGATGACGCTGCTTACAGATATTGCTCGAATGTTTTGATTTACAAATCGTTACCCTATGATTATTCCCCAAGCAATTAAAACGGAAGTTATTTGATTTTACAAACTCAATAAGTTCATTTACTGAGATATTTTTATATTATTGCGTTTATATATGGGGTGATTCTCATTACATGATTAAACACACTTATTATTTTTAACTTCCGAAAGGAAAAATCTCGACGTGTACTTTGACTCGGACAATTTATCAAACTTTGAGTTTTCCACCAGTTTTACTTCGGGAAGTAAAATATAAATCAATTTCTTTACCTAATTAAAAGGGGTTAAACCATGTTTCAGCCTGTCTCATATTAATATGACATGTAGTTTCTATATCTAAGGTCTGGCATATTTTATCCGACACAATTAAATCTTTAAGAGTTTCGAAATCTGTTACCTTCCTCAAGTGAAAATAATATTCCCAGATCATCGAAAATGGCGATGAAAATTACATGTATGCTTCATTTGGTTGGCTGTGAGCTTTCCTAATGTGTTCTAAACATGATTGAGGGGTAGGACCAAATTCTCGAAGTACTATTCGTTTTAGTTTAAAATACTCACGTAACTCGTCATCCTTTATGTAAGTTATCACATTCGTTTTCCTATCCTCTAGAAAATTTAACAAAATCTCCTCTTTGTATTTATCATGGACGTTTTTTGAAATAAAGGCCCTTCCTAACATGCAAAAAACAGCTCCAACCCTCAGGTCTACTAGGAGTTTTAATAGTTAAAGTATGGACACTTTGTATGAGAGAGTCTAAAGATTCTGTCTGATTATTTTCAACATTTTCGCATTCTGAATTTGACTTAGATTCCTCTTTCACGCGAGCAATTTCTAATTCCATTTTCGTTCTTTCAAGTTTAATTTTTTTAAATTCTAATTGTTGAAGCTCTTCAGATTTTCTTTGTTCGAGCTTAATTTCCTCTAACTCTAGTTGCCGCAACTCATCGGACTTTCACTCTACAATTATAGTATTTGCTAATTCTACAACGGAATCTTTCTCCGTCACGTACTTCTGGTTTTGAAACAGTCATTTTCTCATTGACATCTTCTCCTAACTCAATAGCAACTAATATCAAATCCTCTTTTGTTACGTCTTTAAACATTTTGGATAGTTATTAATACTTCAATATATATATAAAGATCTATTCTCTCTCTCTCTCTCTCTCACACACACACACACAGAACATGTAAATTACTCAGTCACATACCTCAATTACGTTGTTATAAATGTTATAAATAAATAAACTAATTAAATTTTATTTTTCAAACTAAATCTATATTTCATTCAAAATGCATTTAAAACTTTAAGAGTAATGAAAGTAATTTTTTAAAAAAATCAAGAATGCAATAATTTTAAATAAATGACGTTTCATGTTCCATTTAAATTTAATTCTAACCGAGTATGAGTGTTCAGTTTTCATCGTGTTTTAAGTTATTGAACAGAAACAAATTTTTAGTTCAATCTGTATTCTTTTTGGACATTAGAATTAACACACACACACACACACAACGAATGTATTAAAATATATAAATATCATACATTTAAAAACAGGTAAATGATTTTTCATTCTATTATGAAATTCTGACTTGCTTCTTGTTAATACACTTGTTTAAAATTCTATATTATTTAAAATCACGTATCCAATTGTTAATATTTCAGGAAATCACATGTTTATAAAATGATACACAGAATAAATGCATGCGAATTCAATGTATAAATTCAACAAAAGTTTTAACTAACATTTATTTTTAAACATCGTTAGCATTTATCACAGAACTTAATAATTGTGCACATTCATTAAATATAGTCGCTTTGAATTCCAACAACAATTACTTTGAAATTTTCAAAAATAATAGGCTGTTAAAAATGCATTTACGTCAAAATTTTCAAAATAGGCCATAACATATTTAAGTTTCTGTAAAATGTTTCCCTGACTAAGTATCGCGAACTATCTAGTTCTTATATTTTGGATGAAAAATAAATTAATAATTCCATTAAACCCCCTATGCAAAAAAATTACTCTCATGAAAGTTCATTTTTCGATTAATAATTATCTGTATTTGTAGAAAGCTAGATCAAAAAGAATATAAACTAATCAATTACCAATATTCTTTTGTTAAAAAATTCATGTGCAATTGTTGCTAAAATAGAAATGTATTGTGATGGCGAAACACGTCATCTTTAACAATCATTTCCTAATGAATCCCTAGATGATGTTTAGCAATACACGAATTAAAAATAAATCAGTACCATCTATACACAATTTTATGATTTATCAAGTTTCTGTTTCTAGAGACAGAGTAAATTACTTTTAGCAATGTACAAGTTAGGCTCCCAAATTGCAATTTCAAGAACGACAAGAGATATCACAACAAAATTTATTTTGTACATACCATGTTGACCACGTATCAAATAATGAAATTTGCAGATTTCTGTGAAGTATAGTTCTTGTAAATCAGTAGCCAGACTAAAAGCTATTGTTGAAGATTTCCGCTGCAACATGCCTCGACATTGATTCAATGAGACTTTCGAAGTATTCTTGGAGGACAGCAGACAAAGCCACTTCGACACGTTGCAAAAGTTGATCTGGTGTGGCAGATAGGTATGTAACTTGAGTCAACCATAAATCACATGTTTCTTATTGGTGAAAGGTCCGGAGTGTGAGCAAGCCAGAGGTAATTCAATCTGTCTATTGATGAAAAAAACCTTGGACAATGCATGTCACTTGTGATTACGCATTATCCTGTTGAAATACCACTGTGAACAAGCCCTAAATGTAAGGAATGACAACTGGTTCCAACAATTCGGAGAAACAACGTGCGTCTGCATTAAAATTTCAAGCAGTTGCAAATATTACCTCCACTAACTCATGTTGTAAATTTCGTGTTATTTGCATCCTTCATTCTGGGTGTTGTATTCGCGGTTAAAAATTTCTTTAAAAGGAGTATAACAGTTTAAAAATAAAATATTCCTATTTGTAATTTATCAGTGTCATTTAATGTCATTATTCAGCGTATCATTTAAGAAGTCATCAAAATTCATACAAAATTCTTACTTTAAAGTACTGTGAATAAATGATATTCATTCTCACTGAGATAAAATGTGTTAGAATGACGATGCCTTACACTTAAACTAATAATTAATACTATCAACGTATCAAGTTCCATCACATAAGTAGCATTTTTTTTTACATAGAACTTTTAATGGAAAATTGTTTGCTTTTTATGGAATTCCTCATTACATTTTATTTGAATTGTTACTAGAAAAATAATGCTTATAATTCAATAATTTTTTTGTTTGCGAAACATTCCTACTGCATTTAATACAATTAATATTTTAATTAGCTTGTATTGAACTTAAATGATTTTAATAATTAATATTTAAGTTAGATATATAATGGAAACCTATAGAAATAATATTTTAATAAATATTGATTTTTTTAAAGTTACCAAAATTAAAAATTTATGAATGACAAATGAAACAAATTTTTGGAATTTATTTGTAATTTTGTACTAGAAGAATAGCTAGAGAGCTCTTAAATATATTTTTCATTTGACATTAGAATAATCATTCTTTTTTAAACAATATGAAATTCAAAAACGAATTAATAAGTTTTATTATGATTTTCATTACCAAATTTTTCGAAATGCGATATTTTTTCGAGTCTCGAGGGAAATTCTATACGTATTTCATCGATAATTATATAGAATATTCTCATGATAAACAAAATAAATTTAATAGTAAAATAAAACTATAATAAGTAAGCATTTTATTAAGATTTATATATATATTTATATAATAAAAGTAATATGACAAAGTAATGTAAATATATGCATTAATAATAAAAATATCTTGATATGCATAATAAAATAGATTATCGTGAAAGCATAATAAACTCAAATGATATATATCTTTCTAAATTAAATTGGTAAAAGCAAAGTCACATAAAATACTTTATTAATTATTTTCATTATTTAATTCGCACCTGGGAAACTATAATAGCTTGCTTTGTCCTTAAAAACAATTCCCAAAGTGCATTCTGCATTTTATTTTTACATAGAATTTCTTTTAAATCAATCACACATTTAGCATGATTTTACTTAAAAAATATACCTTGGCAACATTTTCAGTAAATTTTTGACATTCGTGCAGTTAAAGATTAGAAATTCGCGTATTATTTTTTAAGGCAGCACCTGAGAATTCCTAAAAATGTTTCATGAGAAATCAGTCGCCTTTAGATTTGAAGATTTCCAGTTTTAAATCCAGGCGTTGTTAAACAGTAAAAAAGTAAAATGCTTTTGCTTTTTGGATACATTTTTCTAAATATATATTTTAAGGTTATTGTGTATTTCTTTCTTTACATAAAAATAATGTAAAGTGCAATTTTCAGACAATATTTCCAGTAAGGATGATCATTTCAAACAAGTGTTATATGTAATCAAAAATATAAATTCAAGTAACGTGTTATTGTGGCTTCCTGGCTGACAGCAACATCAACATAAGTTCGAACGCCTTCAAACAACGGAGCACAGCCTCCGAGCTGGAGAGTAACTAGCATTTATTCAAACTCATGCATGCTAAAATGTGGGCAGCAGCAGCTTGAGTCCCACAGCGTTTTAAACTTCGGGGATAATCTTTGTCACATGATGTTGACACAAGAGTATTCACTTCGAAATGTTATCAGATCGCGCCTATTGCTATCCCCAATGAGAACAGCATCAGGATGATTTTCCACATGCACGGGGCTCTACTTCAAGAAGAACAGATATGTTGCCTGATCCAGGTGGCGATCTCTGAAAAAGCAAGGCAGGTACCATGAGACAAGTAACGCAATCCATTAAAAAGATTTCTCATATATATATTATAGTTGAAGAGTTTTGTCAAAACACCACTTGTATAGGAGAAAAGCCTTAGATGAGTATCTAATGTTTTGTTATACTGGCAATGCACATTCTGAAATGACTGAGTTTGGAAAATTGTTGATGTAACCCTATGAGCGCTGTAAATCTGACTGAAACAACAATGTTAAGATTGAAATAAGGCCCTTAACAGCGTTCATTTTTCATGACTTAATCATTTTTAATAACTTAAAGATCTTATTGATTCTACATAGGAGATAAGTATTGAAATTCATTGTAAAATATGTTTAAGTACACTATATCTTTCGATCCTAAAAGACCTTACATTCTATATCATAATAATCGTACAAAAATTCTCAGTTATATAACAAGACGGATATGCTGGCGAATAATAAAAATGTAACATTTCTGGTCACTTGTCTTTCGGTGGAATCTGAAATCCTCCATTTTATGGATCAGATATTTCTATTAGGCCAAGTGAGCTCATGATGTTATATTGAAATAGTTCTTTTTTAGTAAATATTTCTCAGTTAAATTATTTCATGAAATATGTTTGTTTCCACATTCATTAAATCTGTGAAAAATAAGAACTATATGAAGAAAATAATTTTTCTTTCCAAATACAATTTTAAAAATATCACAAAAATATTTTTCTTCCTAATTGAAAATTTCAATGGTCTAGTCACCGGATAGCATTATGTAGTTCTTTTCACAATTTCAAACGGTTTGAACTGTTGGTTTTTTCTTGATCCTGCCTTCTTATACTCTCACGTAAATGATGAGTAATAATTCCGATGAATATTAAACATCAATAAAAGCATGAGTTTTTGACTTCTTCTTGAAATATATTTTTTCAAAAATTTTAAATTATGGTACATTAAAACTTTATTTAAATATATATTATAGAATTGCATGTAAAACCAGTTTTGTGTGTATTACATTAGTTGTCATAACATACATTACAATTATATAAAGTATAATAAGACCAAAAGTATATGCAAAAATCTAAGAAATTATTTTTAAAATTTCTGCACACATGATATTTAGAATTATATCTTTTTACTTAATGTAACATACAGTAATATTTAAAATATATTATTCTGTTTTAATAATAAATATATATTTAAATATTTTTGTGCATAATTTTCCACATAAAATTTGAGAATGCATAACCAACAAAACAGTTGCTTTAAATTCCCCTCTTATTGTTACCTTGAGAAGTTTCCATACATATAATGTAGAGTAGATAGCATTTACTAGTCCAAAAAAAAAAAAAAAAAAAAAAAAACAGGAAAAATTAGAAGTATTCAATCCGATTACAGTGCAAAGAAATAGAATAAACATCAAATATGTTCTTAAAATCTCAAAATTAGCTGAAATTTCAAAATATGCTTTTTGTATATGAAGTATGTAACATTGCACAGTTACTTAAAATCAGTGACAAACATTATTTTTCAGAATATTTGACTCAATGAATAGTTAGCTGGGCCCGAAAATATTTGTGAAAAAATTCTTTTCAAAACTAAATCGGTTACAGTTAAATGCAACCAGTTTACTTCATTTAAATGTACCTTAAATTCCTTAAAGAATAAAGTGTACCACTGCTTGTGACGATATATTTTCTTTATAAACTATTTTTCGATACATTTTTCACTGAAATATCAATTTCATTCCATTTTTCATAAAGTTCTCGCAAACTCTTCGGAAAAACTGAAATTGGTTTTCAAAAAAACTAGTTTTTCTAAATGTTACAGACTTATATTTATATTTTGAATGAAATTTTTATTCTGATTTAAATTTTAAATTGTCTTTTAAATTCATATAAAAACTCTCTCTGTTAAAGAAGAAAATTTTTTGCAAAATGTTAATAGTTTATTGATTTTAAGCAAAAAAAAAGCAATGTCATAGAAAAAAAAGTTCTTCCAAAAATATGGATTTTAGGAAAAAAAAATTAGATAAAAGGAAAGTAAACAAGAAACATTTATTTTTAAGAAAATCTGCATGATTTAATTTATGCTTAATTTCAGTAAATTGGAAAAAAAATTATTTTAAATTTATAAATAAGAAATACGTTTTATTATTCATGTTGTTGGATTAAAAATAATCTTTTCTTTATATATATATTACATCAGATAATGATTATGTCTTTGAAAGAAAAAAATGTGTTCATCTTGATACCACAATACTTTGGAACTAAATACAGAAATGTTTATTATTCTTAAATTTAAGGAAGTTTTGTAAAACCATGCTTAGAAAAAATTCATTTTTTTTCTAAATTGCGAAATTTCTTTACAATAACAATCATTGTATTCATGGTGAAAAGAATATGAAGGAATATAATATATGATAAAATTTTATGTGTAAATAAATAAAACCATTTTTATATTAATATAGTTAAATTATAAAAACAAATAAGTATCCTCAAGGAATCTTCTTTTTCTTAAAACGAGGGGAACAATGTAGAAACCTTTTATATAAAATGAAAATATTTATTTGAGAGCTTGTGATATTCTTCGCAACAGCTTTTACTACACTTATGCTGAGTTAAAGAATATCAATTGATTTAGTACAGTAAAACTTTTCATAAAGTATAATTTTGTTTTGTTAAGTCTAAATAAAGAAATTAAATAATAACGTAAAAAAAAAATCATTTCACCTTTAACTAAAAGTACTTTTACAAGTATACTCTGAATTGAAAATTTATGAAAGTTTTTAGAATTATAGTTATCTTATTCATGCTAAATTAGGAAAAATGAATTTAATACAAATATAAAATACATGTAAACAGAAAATTTTTTATATTGGTATGGTTGAGTTATAAAACTTAAAAGTTACTCGCAATACCTTTTATTTCGCTTAAATTAAGTGGAATCTTATACGAATAAGTTTAAATAAAATTAAAATTTTGTTTGAAGTACTCCGAAATTTGTTGAAAAAGAATGAAATTGTTTTGTAAAAAAAATACTTCAAACATGCAAAATTGATTTTTTGATAATGTTCAGCAATGAAATTAAATAAAATATCTTTAAAATTATTTTTTTTTACTAAACACAAAAGCAATTTTAGAAAGAGACGCTTATCGGAAAATAAAATTTCTTTTTGATGTATCATGAAAATAATTACAATTACAGTTATCTCATTTATCCTGAATATGAAATGAATTTTTTTATAATATGGATTAGAACTTTTGAACTGATGGATTAAAAATTTCAATAATTTTTCAAAACATTTTGCTTTTGGATGTTTATTGAAATAGTTCACGCTTCTCATATAATAAAAGCATGTTGATAAATGTAAATTTTAAATAATTTTTTATGGACTTTACGTTGACGTCAAACTGAAACAGCTAAAACACAATCGTGTTCCATTTATTTGAAAGAAATTAGTTTAATATTTTCATACATTTCTGTATTATTCATTGGTGCTTTTTATATTAAAATAATACACGTAAGTAGCTTTTATGTATTTCAAAATGTTATTTTCTTTCTCAAATTATCTGTTTTATCAAACAATAATTATAATCATAAATGATAAAAAATAGTTTTGTCTTATAGTTGCCAAAAAAGGCCAAAAAATGTTCTTGTAAAAAGAGTGGTGCATTATAGAAAATATGAAATATTTAGGGCATTTTCATATTTCATATTTCTCTCCTTCATAATCAAGGAAAGCAAATAAAATTCATTTCATTTAAATGATAAAGATTTAAGGTACCCGCCTATGTTCGAGGTAACTTTTTCTTAAAATTTAATTTTCATTCATCATCTAATCCTGCTTATAATAAATTTTGAATTAAAAATAATAATTATTTAAAATGTTAGTTAGATGTATCAAATTATTTTATGAAATCTTTTATGTTAAATAATGGCTAAAACTTTACATCAATCTTAATTTCATTTTAGCATCAAACTTTTGTCTATATATTTTTAAATGAAGCAAAATCTAAGCAAGATATTAAATCATAAGGAAGATATCGTAAAAAATATGCAGCAATATGGACTTTTTGCAATCTTTTACTGAACAGTCCCTTTAAAAATTACTATAAATGCAAAAGTTCTTCCTATATATATTCAAAATTCACCTTCACATAGTACAGCACTTGTAATAGGGGCCCTATAGTTTCATACAAATATCTATACTACTTGATATATAACGGATTTAAGTTTTTGGGAAAATCAAAGTTACGAAAAAATTTCTTGTAGAGTGATAGTCTGGCTTATGATACTGACTATGTTATCGGTTCTCACTGAATATTTAAGACAAATAACGATCTCATAATAATGACTAACAATCAGCACATTATTGAAAAACATGTAAATTTGAAAAATACCACTTTTCTGTATTACCCCTTACTTCAAAACTTCCAGTTTGAAAATGCAAATTTTTGTTCATTTTTATGTGATTTATTTTAAAATTCCTAAAGCTTAATTTCTCGGTTTGACATACAATAAATAAAAATATTGTTTTGGAAACAGGAAGCTTTTGTGTATTAGATTCACAAATAAAAAAAATTATGTAGTAATAAATCAACTTTTTATCGTAAGATGATACCTTTAAAAATAATTAAATTTGCAAAAATTGGATGACTTTAAATTTTGCACCAAATAATGATTAAATTGCAAAAAGTTGGATGACAAGAAAATTGAATTAAAATAGGCAAAAAAGTCTTTACCTATTTCGGCATAGAATCGAAATAGTTAAAAATAGGTAACTTATCATATATTGAAACAAGATTATACAAAACTTCAATACTAATCTTATAGGGTGGGGTGGCCATTCAGAACTCATGACCATAATCTTTTAGTTGGAGAAATATCTATGCACCGAATAAGTCTTCTGTATCGCGGAGGATCAAAACATGACGTTTTCTTTAGAGAATATAATGAAAGAACGCGTTGTGCTCTCGCAGTATTTTGATGACGCATTCCGATTCACAGAGTTTTCCATGTAAGAGATAAGCATTAGCCTTAAAAATAGAATAATTTAGAAATTGCAATTTAGATAATCGTAAATTTCAGATTTGGTGTAGAAATAAATATAATGAACATATTGGAAATACAGATTTTTGTTAAATATCCGATGGCTATTCATGTCGTTGCATCAGGTGTGGAGACCTAAGGCAGTACTGAATGCAAATAGATGTCGAGTGTTCTCCTAGGAGTTTTCAAATACTTATACTGCCATTACAGTGCTGCTCACAGATCTGAAGACATTGCATGCAGGTCATGTATCTAGATTTATGATAGGGCTTACCAAAGTCATTGTTTATCACTCTGCTGCATTATCAAAGTAAGTTACAATTACCGAAGTGATTAAAAATGATCATAGCACATGTTGAATGGATACCAGATAGGCTTAAAATAACCTCAATTACTGGATAATATTTTTTTATGTTTATTTTTGTTCATTTTTTTACTAAGTGGATTTCACAATCGGTTAAACATTATTCATGGTTTTCAGTGTGAGACTCAGAAACTGACGAATAGATTCCACATCTAAGATTTTGACTGGAGAGGTTAGTAGAGCTACGGAAAGTTAATGCACATTCTCGAAACTCTAACACTTGTTCTCATTCATTTTTTTTTTTTTTACATTTAGAGGTAAGTGTTTTTTTTTTCTCATTTGAGTCATAATATTATATTCTGAGAAAACTTTGAATTTTCAAAGATATTTCAGACTAAAAAACACAACACAAAACAGTACAATTTTCACCAGTGTTTCTGATGTCATTTAACACTACTTTGTCATCAAAACGATAAATATTTGCATATTCCAAACTTTCATTTTTTTTCACATGATTTTGACGTTTATAATTCATTCATCTACCTTGCGTCGTATATCTAATATCTTGCAGTGTATTTATGTTATCTTACAACTTACCATATCTTGCATATGCAATGTTATTTGTGGATCATATTATTACGAAAAGCGCTCTAACAATATTATATTTTTATTTTGAAACTGCATGTTTAGAAAATATTTACGTAACTTAGCCCCTTCTTTTAAACACGTCATTGAAGTAGTCCATTTCATGAATTCATAATGATAATTTTTACATCAGAAATTTGTTAGTGATCATGTTATAAACAGAATTTTTTTTCACATAGAATTTGCAAATTTTGATGGAAAAATATAAACTCTTAATTTCAAGTGAATACCAAATATGTTATGCTAAACTCTTTGACGTGTAAGGAATAATAGTTCCTGAGCTTACCTAAATAAATATCAGATTTATTTAAATATAATAAACCAACGATTGGAAAAACATTATTCTGTTGACAGAAATTCATTGAAATGACTTGTTAAAATATATTTGCAGCAGATATTATTTAAAAAGAATAAATCCTTATTGAAATGCAAATCAATTATACTGTAAAAATAACTATTGAAAAGATAACATTGCTGGCAGAAAAAGACATATAGGAATTGTATAAGTATGGACAACTAAAACACTAAAATTGACATTTATTACCAGGAGCAATTGTTATAACTTATTCAAATTTTTCCTCATAGTGTAAGTAAGGGCAAATCTATGATTAAACTAATCCACTTTAATACAAAAACATAACATTCTATGTAAAATATTCATTTTGTGTGAAACTAATGTCCATGAATACCAAGAAAATATTCTGAACTTACTTAAACGCAATTTGATAAAACAATATATTGTTTTTAATTATTTATCAAAATGTTAGAACGTCGAAAACTTCATAAAATAAATCAATCTAATTTGACCAGAACGTTAAATATTGCATACAAAAATATCCACTATATGAAAGATAGCAGTGCTGGTAGAGTAAAAGTATTTTTGAAACTATAATAAAAATGTAAAATTTATATTTTGAAGTACAGGCTACAAAAACGCACAATAGCTTAAGGGTCTTCCCTTCAATGTACTCCGGTTCTCAAAAATCCATTTTACCCTCGTGAATATATAACAGGGCAAGATAAATAAATATATATTTCATTTACTTTTATTCTCGAATGGCATCGATTGGGAATAAAGAACAAAATCTTCTTTGGCATTCGAGAATCACATTCTTGTTTTTGGAAAAAATCCCTCTTAAGAGATCGATCATTTAGTAGTTTAAACCATCATGAGGTAGACATGGGGTTGTTTTGTGTTTGCAGAAATTTATTGTTTTCAATTGCAGACATTCTACAATTTTCAGTGCTCTCTTTTGACTCTTGAACAAACACTATACATTGTTTAAACCAAGTTTGTTTTTTTTAGAATACAATTTTCAGGAAGGTTTATAAGGATTATCAGAGACATTCCTCGGAAAAAATCTTAAATTTTAACTTCCAGCTCTTAATCAAATGTTTTTAATGCTGTATTCGTAATTTATGTTTCTACGTGAAAATATTTTTTATGAGTAAAATTGAATAAATAAATTGAAATTATTCTACTGAGTCACTTTACATCCGAAATTGAGCTAATAAATAAAAATTCATGTTTTAACCCCTTAACCGTCTGAGGTTCTGTGAAGAAAGTGCATCATTTTTGCTTTGCGGTGGCAACTAGTTTTGGCTTTCACTGCAATGCAAGTTTTTTCCCATTTAGTACTTATCAAGAATACAAAAGCCTGTAATTCTTGATGGGACGCATTTCCGTTGCACCCTGGACCACCTCACAATAATCACATTCTAATGACTTACAGCGGGGAGAAGCCCATCAATCGTCGCAGCTATAGAAACCCACAAGAGCTCGCAGTTTGCTTTGTGAGAATGTTCTGTTCGAAAATATCTTCAAGTTCTTATTATAATTTTTATTACACTAAATATGAATTTTTATTTAATTATTTTGTAAATTATTATCAGGAAATTTAATTTATTTCTAAGCAGTTTTTGCATTTAAAAAAAAATCTTATGCAATTAAAAACATATAAGATAGCCATCACAATGTGTGAATATCGTATTATTATTTTTAAATGTCATTATATATATATATATATATATATATATATATATATATATATATATATATATATATATATATATATATATATATATATATATATATATATATATATATATATATATATATATATATATATATATATATATATATATATATATATATTGTTACTGCAATAACTACTTTTTATTAAAAATCAGAAAAAATGTTTTTTTTTTTAAATTCCCAGATAGTTAAAAATGTGTTGATTTTAAATAGTTGTCTTAATTAGTTAATTTGCTGTTTATTTGTAATTGCTTCTCCTTGCACATACTTTTCAAAATAGATATTATATTTTTAAAATCATCAAATAGCTTTAAAAATCATTAAAAGAAACATTTCTGTTGCTTTAATACATACAGATTGAAGAATTTAGCTATTGTATATTTTTAATAATTTAAAAAAATAAAAAGCTAACTTAATTACCTAACAATAAATTTTATAGTATATAGTATAAGCTACTGACAATAGAAAATTTTGGAGAAAATTTTAAAAGCAAAGTTTTCATATTAAATTCCTCGTACTAAAAGATTTTGGTTTCTAATTATGTATAAAATATCACTCCATACAAGAACCCGTATTGTTATTCTATATTTTTTAATATTTCTTAAATTGTTTTACACAAATACTAATGTGTCTCTCGCATGAATATTTGTTTTTCAAAAGGAAAAAAAAAATATCAAAAATATAAAAACAGGGACACCTTAACATTATTGCTTACAATAGAATTCTAATAATTGAATATTTAATATAGAACTTGCCAATATCACATTTTTTCAAATATTCAAATTATCCCTACATTAAATATTTTTTGCCTTCACAGAATTATAACTTCTTTGACATGCAAATCCTTATCAGGTATAAATTTAGAATGAAAGATTTTTTAGTACAATAATGGTTTAACTTCATTCTCCTTTTGATGGTTATAAATGAAAATATTTAGCTACTTTTTATTTGGTTAATCAAATATATTTAAATAGTTTTGATTATAGAAGTAAATATTCAAAAAATTCATCTTTGTGAACCTAAATTCACTAACCAGAAATGAACAATATATCTAGTTTGAAAGTATTAATTTTGCAAACAGTTTAATCTGTTAAAAGTACATATCACAATTTATTAATTTGTCACAAAATTAAAATTTACTTTTTATGTTAGAAACATCTTATTGACGATCAAATTATTTAGATTTAATATTAGAATGAAGTCATTGAACTTTATTTTCAAAAATATACTAAAGAATTATAAAAGCCATAAAATAGTGCTTATTTGAAATAATCTATTTCAAGAAGGTGAAAGTATAATCTTTAGTGCAAAGCTTTTAGATATTGAAGTATATGAGAAAAAAAGATTTATACTTAAAATGTAATCACTAAATTAGTAAAGGAAAATATCTCTTTTCCATGATAACGGAAATTTCATATTTTCCGGAATTTACAAGCAACTTTAATTTAATAATTTTAAATTATACTTACAAAACATTAATTTAAAAGTATCCTTAAATTTACAAAAAAAAATATTGAAATAATTTGAAAACACACATTAAGACATTAAATAATTTAACATGTTCTCCGCTGTTTTCATTTTACGGAAAAAAGTTTTGTGATTACTAAAGTCAAACATTTTGTAAATATTTAAATTTGATCATTTGTTTATTGTGAAATCACACATATTATAATAAAACAAAAATGCATTTCTTAAATATTTAAGGGAAAATTTTTAGTAATTTTTCTGAAATTAGCTGTACTTGATGTATTTTAATATCATTTGCCAGTCCTATACCAAAATGTAAATTGAGTGAAAGTTTTAACAAAATTTAAATTTTTTTTTCTAAAACTAACAGCTTCCTTGTAAAGTTTTATATTTTAATCGTAGCAGAATAATATAATTTTGTGTGGAATAAAGAGTAACATATGTCGCATTCTAAAATTCGAAAATAGTTATGTAAGAGGATTTATTCCTTCATATTTTGCAATTACCTTGATCTTGGTATTTTAGCCAATGCTTGAAATATGTGTACTGAAAATTTGAGTAGTGTGAAGCGAACAACAATATGAAAAATTTCAAAACATGTTTAGTCAAATTATCGAGTAAACAGAAAATTTATGCACATGTAGTTGATTTTAAATTGTTTACAAGCAGAATAAAGATAGCAGAATGATAAATTGGTGTATCTGATTACATCAATTTGACAACAGGACTGATAAATGCCTAACTAGTGAAACTTGGGAATCTTTCAAATTTCGTGGGAAACACAATAAATGTAAATTTAAATCAAATGTAGAACTGGTGTAGTGGATGCACGTATCCAATCGAATTATCTTGGAAACATCTGTTTCATGATGTATTCCAGGTGAGCCTGTCAATAAATTACCTTCAGTTGGCCAGAACAAATTATTGAAATGTCATATTGTCACTTCCCTATCCTTGTTTGTATATATATACACATAAATGTGTGTGTGTATAGTGTATATATATATATATATATACATATATATACACACACACACATACAAACATATATATGAGTGCCGTTTTACTCTCATAAGCTATTCTAATAGCTAATTGTATATGTGAAAATACAACCGGCATTCCAATATTATATCGGTTTCAAGCAGTGTAAAATAATTTTATTTTATTATGAAGGTAACTCTTCAGACACGGACTGTGAATACGATGATCTTTCTTGTACTATCAATTGGTACCAAGTCAACAGTTAAGCAGTTTCGATTTTTTTAACTCTCTTTTATAAATTATATAAGCATTTAAAATGAGATAATTAGTAACATCTTATTCAATTTATAAATTTAAATTGGGTACATTGGTAAATTAAAAAAAATACCATGTGAGATTACAAAGATTAATTATTTGCAGAACAAAATATATAATCTAATTTTAATAAAATGTAACTCTAAAAAGTGGAAGAACTTCTTATGATTGCATTTTATTAAAATTAGATTGTATATTTTGTACAAAATTCATTGCAGAATTGTTTAAAATATAAAATTCATTCAAAAATTAAAAAAATAGCATATAATTTATTACTTGTTTTACCATTTCTAATTTTAAACAAAATTTTTAACATTTTAAAATTTCACATTTTTGAACAAATTAAGTAAACAAATTTCTTATATTTTAACATTGTCACCAAGTCACATATTTTTATACAAAACTAAAAAATATTAATAATTGAAAAACTTGATTGAAAAAAGTAAAAATGAGTATTATATAGGTTGCTTATAAATTTCAATAGTTAGATAGCCTTTAATTACTAAAATTAAATACGAATAAATATAGAAAAGTAAAACGTAAATAGCTGTTCCTTCCTTAAAACACTTTCGGTTTTCGCTCGCATCAGTTAAATCAACCGTGACCGTTCAGTAAATAAGTTCCCCAACTACGATTTCATGGTAATCCGAATTTAAAGCATTGCAGGGAAGCCAGTTGCCCCTACCAAGGGGCTTGGGATAGACAGAAAATGCACAGAATTGTTTGCCCGAGTTACCTCGGGATGGCCGGCTAAGGGGTTAAAAGTGTCTATGCAAGAATAGGCTCAATATTTATTATTAAAAAATGTCTAATAGCAAAAAAATATGTTTGCATAACTTTAGGAAAAATTTAACAGAACGGATAAAATAAAAATTATTAATGTATTTTTTGATTTTTTTTATAAGTTTTCTTCTCCAGGGTCAAATTATTGATAAGATTATGTAATGAAAATGTAACAAATGATTTCAGAGTGTATATATTGCATCAAGTTTTGCAGTTTATTATGAATTAATAAATAAGCAACAAAATCAAATGAAAAAAAATCATTACACAGTTATAAGCATTAAATAATTTTGGAGTAAACATTCGTGTATTTATTTTGTTGTGAACGTTCGTATATATATATATATATAACTGTTAACCTTCCGGTTCTAATGTATAAGCGTACATTTCAGAACATGTTTGTTTCATCAAAATTCTGTGTCAGTTTCTTGTTTCAGAAAAGAAGAAACCTGGCCGAAGACTTTTAAGCATCCAGTACCACAAAGTCACATTTCACAACAAAAATGCAATAAACTTCTCTCGTTTCTCAACTTTGGCTAGAATCAAACCCAGGTATATCAGAATGAAAAACCATATTTTTCACATTGGAACAAAGTAAGCCTTTTCTTGTATGAAATATATATTACAACATAAGTCGTGAAGATAAAACACTTATTTATCTTAGTTAGCTCTATTATTTTATTAGCAGAAATTCTACATATTAAACTGGCTCCGATAGTTAAAATTCAATGACTCTCTGACAATCTGACAATGCAAGTTTCTTTAGATATCATGAAATTAACAAATTTAATGCAATAAATACCTTCAAATGAATGATTGTAATAACCTTTTGCGTATGAAAATCCGTTAATATAAATATTTTATTACCAAGAATAAGATATTGCATGAGATAATGTTAAAGCCAACCTGTGTGATATCACTTCCCGATATATTTTAAAAGGAGAAACCCATATTAATTTTATTATAAGGTGCTTGTATTTATATAGCAATTCCTTAACTCGCTTACATTTAGAGCTGTGTATTCTCCAAATATTTTCTTGTATTTATGTACACATAATACCATATAATCTATTTAGCTTATTCAAGATTATTTTAAGCACAAATGAAGAAGTGTTATTTAAAGATTTGTTAGAGAAAAATATATTAAGTAATTTATAAAATATTCAATAACTATTTTTAGTTAAAATGTTATTAATTCCCTAGAGACACTTCCTCTCTAATTCTTATCCGAAAGCATTTCTTTTTGATGGTCCATTTGGAAACAAAAGCAGTTTAGTGACAATGGTCGAACGCATTATTTTACGAGTCATAAATTAAGAAATTTGGTCATTCATTTATACCTCAACTTTAATTATTTTAAAAATGTAGTTTGAATAAAATGTCGTAATATTAATTTCATAAACTATAAAAATTCTTTCATTGGTTCGTACTATATTTTTTAAATATAATAATTTGTCATATTGAACAATATAATTCATTTTTATTTTACATTTTTACTCAAAAATTTTATTTGTACTGATTTCGAGCTTATCTTCATTGTAAACTTATATTTAATTTTAGAGAATACACTAAAATATGGGCTATGTTATAAAATTTTCAATATATAGTTTATTTTAAGGTTTTTTTTATATAGATTCAACTAAAATATTATATTTAATTTTATAATCTTAACAAAAATATTGCAGTTATTTTCGAACGGTATACAATTATAATTACAAAGTATTATACATAAATTTCTTTGAATATAAAACAGTTTCAAAAACAAAAATTGTTATGTTTCCTTGAAGAATGCATTTGAATATCAACTTATTAATTTTAAGTTATAATATATATAAATATGTGTGTGTGTGTGTGTGTGTGTGTGTGTGTGTGTGTGTGTGTGTGTGTGTGTGTGTGTGTGTGTGTGTGTGTGTGTGTGTGTGTGTGTGTGTGTGAGTGAGTGTGTGTGTGTGTGTGTGTGTGTGTGTGTGTGTGTGTGTGTGTGTGTGTGTGTGTGTGTGTGTGTGTGTGTGTAATAGTAATGACATTAAGAAAAATTTATTTAATCTTAGTATGCTTTGTAAATTCTTGAAGGAATAAAATATATTTCATGCTCTGAATAATAAAGAGAAAGCGGAAACATTACGAGATATTACTTTGTTTATAAAACACTCTAATTATAAACAAAGTAATAAAATAAATCTTTGCTATCTAGGTAGCATGATTGAAATAGTTATTCTCTTCATAAGATTTCCATATCTTATTAATCGTTTTCTTAATTTTAGTTATTTATATGTGTGTATCTGAAATAACTTATCATTGGAATCTAGATTGAGGAAAAACTCAAATTGTATGTGTTACAAATCGAGAGAAGTACATTTCTTATTAATGAAATAAGTGAATTGATTACAAAATATGTATGTGCAAGCCTATATATTTAAATATCTTTACATTTATATTTTACTAAATTTATTGATTTCTGCAAGAAATGCATGAATGTTGCATTACTATATTTTAAACTTATAATGCATAAATTCTATATTTCTACTTATATATTAGCTTTAATGCAAAACTATATCTTTTTAATTATCATGTATATTAAGATTATTTTACGCTGCATAGAAGGGACTAAGTGACTTAATATATGGCATTTAATAAAGAGGATTTAAACACATTTTTAAAGAGTAAAATTTTTTATTTTGAAATCTATTTAACATTTTGTAACTAATAATGACTGCATATTGTTACATGTAAACACACTTTTGTTCATGAATTTGAGAATTCAATAATTTATCAAATATGTTTCAATTTTTTAAAATTTTATAACTCTCCATACTGTTCAAATAAACTGTCAAAACTAAAACTAGAAGCACATGAAATGTCCGTTAAAATGAATGTGATGTTATTACTTTGAAAGTAAATTCATTGATGTTTATGTGATTTTTACATTCTTAATATTCCATTCGAGAAATGTTTTTAGTAAATTTTATTTCGTTTTTTAAGTATTGATCATAATAAAATATCAATTAAAATTACTATACAAAAATTATTACTTGTGTATTTTGATTCAATGAATAATAAAATATGTAATAATAATTTTCTCTGGATTTTCAACACAGCAATTCTGGCCGGAGAGCGTATATATAAATACAAATGTCTAATTCGAAATAAAGACTTTTTCTTATTTGCGCTGTTATAAGTGATTTAAAATGAAGTTGATATTTTTGAACTTAATTTGCCATTAGTTTCGGATGAAAAACTGAATTTCTACGATAAAACATTTTATTTTTTGCCATTTTGCTAAGCATAATCAAATTTTAGTTCGATATATTAATTATATCAGCTACAACGTATAAGAGAGGGAAGAATCTTAAGATGACGTGGATTGAATGAGCAATAAATTGTGGAATGAAAGAGAGCAGTCATTGCAAAAATTGTGTTTGCTCATTGTCTTGCTGAAAAACAACTTAAAAAATCAATAAAAGGAAAAAGGATTTTGGTCTCTATAAATTTCTGGATGTAATTACAATAGTTTTGGATCAATGAAAAAGATCGTGATATGTCACATAGATGTCTCAAAATTTCCATCACTTGAATTTGCATAACTTGAACCATGTTTAAATATTTGGTATTTAATTAATAATCTTATAATGCATCAATGAATTAAGAATTAAAGCAACACCGTAGCGAGAGGTTTGCAGCGTGAATATTATTTCCATTCAGTCTAGATAAGTTATTAGTAATAAATATGTATTTGGTTGTGATGTCAAGATTTTTAAAGGTAAATGTGGCCGCTGTTCAAAATCAAGAAAATTCTACTGTTTTAATAACTGTTTATAGATAAACTTAAGTCAAAAAACAGTTTAGAAAAGTAATTGCAAAGAAGTAAATTTGTTACTGTATTTTATTAACGCTTGGAATGATATTTATGACCTAATAAACAACAGATTTACTTGAAAATCGCTACATTAATGGTGGGATCACCTTACACGAATTTGTCTGTCTGTTTTGCATTTTACGGTATTTAAGGATTCATTGATTCAGACATCGCTGTTTTCTTTTTATGCTATGTATAGAGTGGCTAAATTTTAAATACATTTACAATTAGCTATTAAAACATTATTTTTCCTCTTAGTACAGTTGTGCGGAAACTCTGGCATCCAGTGGTTGAACTATTGTAACTATTAAAACTTGGAAGTTTCAAAACTAAAAATCAGGGACCAGAAAAGGATCTCAGACTTGGCTTTCTACCATCAATGGTATTATTTCATTTCGAAGTTATTTTTATCATGACTTTTTTGTTTCGGCTTTCCCTAACAACGTTAACTGCTCAATTTTTTTAAAAATGTCCATATGAAGCATATTTCTTATTGCATTTAACTGAACTCCAAATTTGATATATAAGAAAAATGATAGGAATTTTTAATTTTTTATAAATGGCGAACCAAATACTTTTTATTTAATAAGTTTAAAGCATTAATGTCCTTATGTTTCAATCAGACATTACATGCAATGATGACTGCATTATAGATCTCTCTCTTTCTCTCCCTGTTTCTTCCTATTACACAAACAATTATCTTAGTAATTCTTACTATATATTAAAAATTTATATCTTTTAAAACTGCTTTATAAAAGTCTATTTTTACGATATAATTTGAAGCATGGTGTTAGCTAAAGCCTTGCAACGCTTCATTTTGAATTTTAATTCAATACTTGAATGAGTATACTGTTTTGCATTTATATTTCCTTCTTCTATAATTTTGCTCATCCGAGAATAATCAATAATCCTTCCATGAAACTTGGCTCATAGGAAGTATCCTCAGCTTTCATATTTATGACTGGAGAACCCTGTAAAATTTAAACTGGGAAAGTGAAGATTTCAGGAGTGTGGAGACAAAGAATACGAAGCATGTATTTTCATCATCAATTTCCATAAAATATCTAGCAGAAATCAAATCTTCATCGGAGCTGAGCTGATTTTACGAGTTACCTGAAGAAATATGTAGAGCGATATAAGATTGTTCTAAATTCGTGTCAGAATCATCAAAACATCTAACAATAGGAATTATCGTCTATTACATTTCATAACTAATACATTTTGAATTCATAAATGATGCAATGTATTTTAGACTTTCCATTAAAAACAGGAAAAAACCAATTTGTATATTTTTCAATGAGAAGTAGTGGCAATGGTGGAATTATACTAATAGTAAACACTCTGTCAGTCTGCTAGAAATATGGGAAAAATCAAAAGAAATTCAAAGAAAATATTGATACATGTACATTGAACTGGCAAACCAGTTAATGCAGCAGTTCATAACTTGTTAGGTGCGACTCTTAGGGCAGCTAACCATATCCAAGAGGAACTATTATTACGAAAATTAATTGACTGACTCAAAGGGACACATACGTACAAAACAAAGTATTCTTTAACATGTTTATTTTAAAAATTAACTTATTAAGCTGCGAAACAGTTTAACTAAACAAAACATTATTACTTTACTTAGTTTAGAAGGCTTTGATAAAAAAATAATATAAAAACTTACTAAATTATAATAAATTTAAAATAATTCCTTGGGTATCTTTTGCAGAGCTAAATTTCACGAAGGAAGTTTTGATATTAGTAATAGACACCTTACATGTTTTAGCTATATTTAGAGATATCTGTATTTTGACTTCCAAGAAACCAAGAAAATCAAGTTTCACAGAAGCAAAATATTGTAATAGAATATGAAATGTCCTTTATTTTTAGTACAGAAGAGATACCATTTACTCCTGTATAAAATTCAAAGAGGAATTTATTACTAAATTGTGTTTTGGTCTCAGTACTGGTAAACCAAAAATTTAAGTATTCTTGAGACAATTTTTTCCTGATTTTACTTTAGGAATATCATTTTCCGTGTACCTGCTGCCGCTTGATTGTGGTCTTATGCTCTCTTACTGTAATTATATCTTACACTTAAAAATGTATCCATATTTTTAAATTCATTTTCTGCATGAATATTTAACATAATGAATTGTAATTATACATAGCATACAAATTTAGATATAATCAATAGTGATAAAAATATTGACTCGAATGACACTGCCAGGAACTGAAATTGGCTTTATGGAACATTTTCCTTTACTCTATACGAAAAACCTTGATCACATCTGCGACTGCTTGAGACGACATCTTTTCGATAAACCAGAGTATTCAAAGAAAACCAGAATTTCTCTCACAACCACTGGAATATCCTACAAGGTGGACACAAGAGAATATTCATGGGCAAAATTGCACCGGACTCTTGTTTTGTCAATGTTGAAAATGTGTATTGTCAAATATCAAAAAAAGTTTAGTATTCTTGATAGTTTACAGGTTTAAAAATTAAACTCGTAATGTGAATTTGATGTCAAAATACATAATTATTGTATACATTTCCCTGTACACAGGGGAATGGAGTGTGATCAAAATTATGATTGAAAATTTTGGAGCGAATAATGAAAGGTTGAGAAACCTTGAAAAACTAGGCAGATATTCAGCAGAGTTTGTATGGAATCTTATACATTCCAGTTGTTTTTCTTCCAATAATATCTTCACAGCTGAACGAGAAGAATTCACTATAGGATTACTTTTTATTGAATGTTAATCAATTGACACTCATTAACATATAGTATTAAACTATAAGTGTCTGGATAAAAAAATTTAATTCTGATTAATAATTAACTTTGCTTTTATAGTGTTTTTATTTCTATATTAAAAGTGGGCTTCAAGAAGTTTAATGCAAACTCAAATATGTTATTTGCATATGATGCTTTACCATGTGATTTTCTATTTTAGAAGTTTAACTAAAATGAATCATTAATGATCTTCTCCAATTCACACACATACTAATTAACATGTAACACGCAATGTCAATCAATACTCTTTCCATCAATGAATCAAGGACAAAAATAGAATTCAATTTAGCTTATAGAATACATGTTAATTAAATGTAACCGTAAAAAACTACTGCCAATCATTAATTTACACCTTAAAAAAATTAAACAGAGCACATTTCATAATAATATTAAGTAATATTTAAGAAAAAGTTGTTTTAATATGTGTTTTTTAAATAGATAAAAATAAACATTCATAATTTTATTTTTCTTCTTTCTTTTTAGAAGTACAAGAAGAGGAAAATACTTAGTTCAACTTACTTTAGTGAGCAAAGTATATTTATCTTAGTATTATGTGTATATTTATCTTAGAAATTAAGCTCTTACTTATATCATTATCTTTTTACATGCATTGATTCAAAACTTTTATTGCGGCATTATTCTTTTCCATTTTCTGACATATCCATTAAAAGAATTTCGTATTAGTTATCGGTGAGCATTTTTTCCCTGGCATTTGGTATTTTTTTCTGCGTTCGATTTCCAAGAATTTAAGTGGAGATTCTGAGAACAGAACTATTGTGTGCTATCAAACTCTTTTTCAGACAGTTCTTTTTATTTTCTTCCATTGTCGTTATTATCAGAAACCTTCTTGAACTATTCGGGTGTTGTTTTCTTTTGTTTGATTCTTTCTTACACGTTGAAAGTATTGCTGCAAAGTCTTTTAGAATCGGTTTTTGGTAATAAAAAATAACACGGCATTTTGTTTTTCTATTCGACTAAATTTTGGTCAAAAAAATTAGGAAGTTTTGTCCCAATTGTGATAGTAAAAAACTTATATGGAATATTTAAAAAATTAAGATTATCGTTTGCAATTATAAAAAAAAATTTAAAATATGTAACAGGAGATTGCTAGAGTTTACTTGAAAAAAGATACACACTAAAATATTTCTTGTGTGGTTGAGATTTATTTATTCTTTTTATAAATTAGATTTGTGTATTATAATTTTGAAGATAAAATTTGGGATTATAAAAGATATCTGAGAAGAGATACAAACTAAAATGTTTCATGTGTAATTTTTATTAAACTTAAAAATGTTAGCTTAATTTAAATAATAAAGCTATTATAATTTTGATGATAAGATGTGATAAGATGACTCTAAGAAATATGTTAGAAATGATGGCAAAAAATTAAAATACTATTTGGTATCAAAAGATAATTTCATATGTAGATTTGATTAAATTAAAAATGTATTAAATTAGTTTAATGTATAAGGTTACTAAATCACATTTTATATATAATATGTGGTCTTATAGATAATATTTTAGGAATAAAGCAAGTTAAAATTTTTTTTGTGTGACTTTGATTAATCTTAACATTTATGAAATTAAATTACGATACAAGTCTACTTCAATACTATGGATAAAAGATGTGATAAGATATGGGCTAATATAGGATATCATTAAAAAATCAACATTAGAGAAAGATAAATTAAATTGTCCAGAGCAGAAAATTTGAATCAATATTAAATATAATTAACACTTAATTAGTGTAGGTGAAAAATAACCATCACAAAGGTCACAGCGGATAGGCTCATATTTTCTAAGAAATGCATGTCTTGAAAGTTGAATACAATTCTGAACGACGAATGATAGATTGTTTTTTTTTTTTTTTTAAATTTCTCCTGATATCTTCGAAGGAACATGGTTTAATATATGTAAATGGACCTCGGAATACATTTTTTCATAAGAGGAATAATTGGACAAGATCCCTAATTGAATACTAATGAACTAAATATATTGAAATTACTAAGGAATGGAAAGACTAAAATTACATACGGCCGAGGTAGGGATTGAACAGAGGAACTGGTGAACCGAAGACATGATGATCTAATATATATTACATAAAAAGATCCTCTAAATACAACCAATGATAAATGGTCAAAACTCTAACAAAGATCTTCGATTTTAATGCACCCTCTTTCCACAAAATTATAAATATATATATTATATATTTATAATAAAACAAAGTATATAACATTCAGCTTTTAAAGATGAGTATGTTTGTATAAGAATTGATAAAAACAACAATTTGAAAAACTGAACAAAGCTTATTTTTTCACTGTCAATATTATATTAATTCCCTCTATTGTATCAGAAAATAATCCATTATTTTTACAAAGTTGTTAAAATAATCACTAATTTTCTTCGTAATATTATTACAAGTTCTCTGGCAAACCACATCTGTGTCCAATCAATCTGTGTATATATATATATATATCTATATATATATATATATATATATATATATATATGTATATAATTTTCATTAATTTTTATCACCATATCATATACGAAAAACTGCACTCTATTGCTTAAAAAAACGATTTATTGAGCATATAAAAATAATTGATTAATACCATGCAGTAGCCAATTTAGGAAGTGACTATTATAGGGTATTACAAGACATATTATTCTCCTTCTTTCTTCCCTTCTGACAGTAATTTTCGTATATGTTATGTTACATTTCTATTTTTGAAAACGGAAAAACGTGGAAAGAGATAACGACACTATTATAGAAGTAGTTGAAAAAGACATGCGTAACATCAATCTTCTATTTTTCAACATTGAGGTGTTGAGTTCAAACTGGGAACATTCATTCCATTCAGAAGAATTATGTTACTTATCTTCTCATAACTTCTCACAAATCTTGTTGCACGACTTCAGTTTTCAAATGTATAATATTGAAACAAAATATTAGTTAACTTTTTTATTATCAACAGATGGCGCAATAAGCGCACGTTAGATTTTATACTCATTTTGTGATTGTTGAAAAAAGAATGCTTTTGTTTTTAGAATTTGTTCGATTGTAATATGTGCGTATAAGTTTTTTTGAAGGGATTAATGTCCTATGATGTTGTATTCTACTGAATTTAGATTTATAGAGGCTTTCAGCCTATTCTTTTTATGTAAATATTGTATAAGCATTTATTAAAATATATAGAAAATTATTCGAGCTTCTGCACCTTTAGTTATTGAAGTTGTTCTCAATGCTTAGTTTTGATTTTTAGTTGTTAGTAGAAAAGAGTAAAATCTTTCATTGGTGCATCGGCCGGGAAGTAACCCAATTTGATAACTAGATTAGTATAGAATACAGATTTTTTTAGTAATCGTTAGTAATTGTTAGAACCTTAATTGATTTAGTTCAAGGGACATTGGATAGCATTTATATGCGAAGACTGAAGACTGCAAAAGGTAACGTTTTTTAATACTTTTGTTTATGATGGATTCCAAAGCTTTAAACAAAAAAGAGCTACACTTCGCAGTACCATCACAAATATTTTTAAGAACGTTGACAAATTTATTGAAGATAAAAATGGTGACGAATTAGACGATTGCTTGGAACTGTTTAAATTCTGAAGAAATTGAAATTAGGGATTTAGATGAGAAAATTCAAAATTTGATTAAAGTTGATGATACTAAAATAGAATCAGATATTAAAAGTTCCATAGAATACAGTGATGAAATAATAATAACGAAATCAAAAATAAAACGTTATTTCAAGAGCGTTGAAGCTCAAAATGTGAACTTAAATACTTCTAATGACTCAACGTTTAGAAATCGAAACTAAAAAAGAAAAGAAATTTGAAAATAATGTTAAATTACCTAAAATGTCAATACAAAAATTTTATGGAGATTATAATGAATGGAGTAATTTTAGGAACTCGTTTAAAATTACTATTCACGAAAATTCAACGCTTTCAAAGATAGAGAAGTTTAACTATTTAAAATCCTATTTGGGAGGAAATGCTTTAAGTTCTATCGATGGATTTTGGATTTCAGAATCCAACTATGATTCGGCTGTAGAAATTCTTACCAACAGATTTGGCCAAACCCATTTGATAATAAATACGCACATATCAAACCTCTTGAATTTAAACCTTGTGCAAAGCTCGAGTGATCTAACAAAATTAAGAAATTTATATGGCACAATTAATGTTCAAATTAGAAGTCTCTCCTCTCTCGATGTAAAACCAGAATTTTATTCTAACATGTTAATTACGGTTTTGATGAAAATCATTCCCAACGATATTGCTTTGGAGTTCCATCGTACAAACGGAGTAGAGTTCAACCTTTAGTTTAGACACTTTTCTTAAATTCTTACAGACCGAGATAGAATCCCGTGAAAAAAAATCTCCTGTTTGTCCCTTTCTCACAAATCAAAACCACAACTTCCGGAATCCAAGAACACATATAACAAATATGATTCAAAGTATACGTGGAATTCTAATGTTAAAAGAAAATACTTTAACAAATATTCGAAACAAAACCCGTCGGTCAGCACACACGAATTTATAGCTACATTACCAAACCGAAAGTGCATTTTTTTTGTTTTCAAGAACTCTTATGAGAAAACTGTAGAAAGTTTACAGCAAATGAAAAAAGAGACATTTTAAAACAAAGCAATAGATGTTTTTTGTGCACGTCTTTGAAACATAAAATTGCATCTTGCCCCTATCGATAAACAAAGGCTTGCAAGTTTTGTGGGGGAAAGCACTTTGAGGGGATTTGTTTTAAATCAAATACGGCAGTCAAAAATTCGCAACCTGATAAATGTGAAGTTTCTTCTATTTCAGAAACTGAAACACAAGTTGAACTACAAAATGGAAAAATTGTTTCCGCCATTTCGCATGTTAACAATGTAATATTTTTCAGACCTGCAAGATAAAAATTAAAGCGGGAAAAGAAAAAATGTTTGCCAGGCTCCTTCTTGATACAGGATCCATGAGAAATTTTGTCACTCGCGAATTAGCCAACAAATTAAATCTCGAAGTAATTAGGAAAGAAAAATTAGCTGCTTACACTTTTGGGAACACCAACCTCTTCAAAAAAATTATGATGTGGTTAAATTGAGTTTGGAACATAGAAGTTCTTCTAATTCTGGAATAGAAGTTGAATTATTGGTAACTGATCAAATATCAGGCTCAAACATTCCGACTCCTTAATTAGAAAAAATTAGTCAAATTCGTCAACTAAAGAATTTGATACTCGCAGATTCTCTCGATAGTGAGGTATCAATTGGAATTTTAATCGGAGCAGACTATTATTATGATATAGTTATGGGCCACACATTAAGCATTTAAATGGAAATCTTTAAATGCTTAATGTGGTCCATTAAGCATTTAAAGTCGTATATTGCGACATATATTGTCGCAGTTGAAACTTTTTTTCGTTGGTGTTTACAAAGAAAGGAAAGTCACAATGAAGTCTCGCTATCATTCAATGTTGTTGTAGGGGAAGATTTAATTTCTGAACAAATAACAAAATTTTGGAGTCTAGAAAATTCAGGACTTATTAGTGAGAATGAAAATTTAGATTCAACCGAAAATGAAGTAATTAAGCATTTCGAATCCAATATAACATACGAAAACTCTCGCTACAAAGTTAGATTGCCTTGGAAATGTGACACTTTAGATTTGAATGATAATTGGGAATGATAACTGGGAAAAAGAAATGTTCGATCGTCTTAGGAAGCGGTTTATAAGAAATCCAGACCTATTTCTTGAATAACAAAATGTAATACAGGAATATTTAAATCAAAATATCATTGAACCAGTAACAGATGTTCTAGGTGAGGAAAACGTTACTGCCACATAGTGAAGTAATACGCGAGGATTGAACCACGAGCAAATTGCGTATCGTCTTTGATGCGTCATAGCATCTTCCAGGCTCGACTTCTCTAAATAACTGTCTTCATGTTGGATCTAATTTATACCCTGATATATTCGACATCCTATTAAGGTTTAGATACAATCGTGTTGCATTTACTGCAGACATCAGACAGGTCTTTTTGCAAATTGTCATAGATAAAAGGGACCGAGATGTAACTAGATTTCTATTCTCCGATTTTCCCTTTGATGAAAACATCCCTCCTAATATATAGATTTACTCGAGTGTTATTTGGGATAAACAATATCCCGTTTATCTTAGCAGCAACTATTAGATACCACCTGAAAAAATATAGAGATGTCTATCCTGCAACTGTGGAGCTTTTAGATGAGAATATTTATGTAGATGATGCAATCAGAAGTCAGCCGACAGTCAGAGAAACTTTAACTACAACTCTAGAATCGATCAAAATATTCAAAGAAGCTAGTATGCATTTGCATAGGTTTCGTACTATCTCGAAAGAATCAAATGAATTGTGGATAAAGGAAGATGTTATTTCAGATGAAGATCCCGATTCCTTTGATAAAGAAAATCTCCCATTTAAGGTGTTAGGTATGGCATGGGATAATTCCAACGTACTGTTGTATTTTGTTGTTCGAAGTTTATTGTCATTTTTGTCTAAACCTATAGAAACGAAAAGATTTATCCTACAGAAGTTAGGTCGGATTTTCGACCATCTAGGAATTTTGGGACCTTTCACTGTTAGAATAAAGTGCTTGATTCGAAAGATCTGGTCATCGCGTATAGATTGAGATGAACCAATACCAGTAGTTTTTACATCCCAAAGGAGAAGCTAGTGTGAGGAGATTCCTCAAATGGCCAAATTATCTATCCCTCGCCATTACTTTTTCAAATTCTCAAACTTTGATGTCCAAAATATCGAACTTCACTGTTTTTCAGACACAAGCACGAAAGCATATCGTACAGTTTCCTACTTACGTTTCACAACAAGCAATAATGAAATTAAAATTGCCGTAGTTGCTTCTAAATACAGGGTAGCTCCACTAAAAACTCTCATTTTGCCTAGATTGGAGTTGATCGGAGCATTATCATCAGCAAAGTTAAGTAACAATATTTTAAAATCGATAAAGTTAAAAGTACCGTGCTTTTTTGGAAAGACTCGATAATCGTTTACTTTTGGATAAGAAAACAACCCGAATCCTTCAAACTCTTTGTGAAGAATCGTGTCGAGGAAATTCAAAAATTAACCTCACCTCAAAATTGTCATTATTGTCCTGGCGTAAACAATCCTGCAGATCTCGTATCTCGGGGATCGAAAATCTCTTAATTAATGGATAAACCTATTTGGACCCAAGGTCCAAAGTGGCTTCAGCTCTCTCCTGACCTTTGGCCGAAATTACATCTTACAGATACAATTGACGAAGCCAAATTTGAATATCGAAAAATATCTACTGATTTATATCAGCTTGAATGCACAATCGAAAATATTGATAACCTCTTTGACATTTCAAAATATAGTGATTTAGAGAAATTGTTGAGGGTCCCCGCTTGGATAAAACGCTTCGTTTCAACATTGAGAAAATGTAGCAGTGTTGAAGGAACTCTAAAAACAGAAGAACTACTAGAATTTGAAAATTTCTGGATTCGGTCTGAACAAAAAACATTTTTTGCCGAAGAATATATATCCTTGGAAGAAGATAGATCGATTGACAAGAATTCTCCTCTGTACAATTTTGTCCTATATATTGATGAAAACGGAATCATGAGATTAGGAGGAAGATTAAAATTTTCTGACTGAGTTCTTTCTGAAAAGTATAGGCTTTCAGCCTATACTTTTTAGGCAAATATTGTATAAGCATTTATTAAAATATATAGAAAATTATTCGAGCTTTTGCACCTTTAGCTATTGAAGTTGTTCTCAATGCTTAGTTTTGATTTTTAGTTGTTAGTAGAAAAGAGTAAAATCTTTCAATATACCGTGTGATTATAATTAAAGTCCCGATTTTAAAAATCGATAATTTTAAAACTACTGATCAGAATGACTTGATATTTTAGCAGAACAATCGTAAGGCAATGGAATTTTGTTTGGCAAAAGAAAAAAATAGTTCCAAAATGTGCCGATAGATGGCGCTGTCCGGGTAATATCAGGAGAAAAGTCCAAAAATGTATTTGTTAAACTCAGAAATGTTGTTAGCCAAAAGAAAAAAATTAGTGTTCAGGGATTTACTAAAGAATTATTAGTGAAAAGACAAGAATACAGCGACAACAGCGATTATGACAAAAAAAAGCTTCATAGAATCAACACTTTGCTGATGATTAAAGCATAAGTTGTTCGATATGCCCTCCGCCTTGTTCCGCTACTAATTGGAAGCGCAAAACGGCATGCTCCACAACAGATCGGAGGGTATCTGTACTGATGCAATGGATGTAGTGTGTGATGCTTGCCTTCAAGTCGGCTAGGTTATGAAAACTCCCGCTGTAAACAACATTCTTCAGATACCCCCAAAGCCAGAAATCACATGGGTTTAAGTCGGGGGAACGTGGCGGCCACGTTGTTGGAAAATGACGGCTTATGATCCTGTCATCTCCGAAATTAGCACTCAGTAGCTGCTTCACAAGAATAGCAATGTGCGGAGGAGCGCCATCTTGCATGAATTTTGTGCGATCCACACATTGACGCTGCTGAAGTGCCGGAAAGACATGGTTACGCAAAATTGTTTAATACCGCTTGCAAGTAACGGTGCAGGTAACGGCACCCGCAG
Organism: Latrodectus elegans; assembly: GCA_030067965.1. Taxonomy (NCBI): domain Eukaryota; kingdom Metazoa; phylum Arthropoda; class Arachnida; order Araneae; family Theridiidae; genus Latrodectus; species Latrodectus elegans. The sequence goes on along the minus strand of CM057822.1, from coordinate 7,407,907 downwards.
GAGTGATCTCCTCGAAGAAAAACGGACCAACGATAAACGCTGCCGTTATTCCGCACCACACAGTAACCATTTCAGACTGAAGAGGTAATGGCTGTATCTGGGACGGATTTTCGGTCACCCATATCCTGCAATTTTGCGTATTTACAGAACCTTGCAAATGAAAGTGGGCTTCGTCAGACCACCGAATGTTCCATTGCCATTCATTGTCCACTTCCATCCGGGCAAGAAATTGCAGTGCAAAAGAATGACGTGCTTCCAGGTCAGCCGGTAGCAACTCCTGCACATGAGTTATCTTATACGGATAACAGAGCAAGATCTTCCGTAGGATTTTACGCATCGTGCTGCTCGGCATATCCAGCATTCGGCCAATTCCCCGTGCACTGCTGATTCCAACATCACTGTTAGTGTGTTCTTGTAATGCTGTAGCCACACATCTTCCACTGCTGCAGTCGAAACTGGTTTTCTTCCTCTACCCCGTTTAACGTCAAATGAACCGGTCTCTTCGAATTTAGCAATCATTTTTCGCACACCTTTTGCGGTTATTGGACCCCATTTAATGGATTTTAATGTCCGAAACTTCCTAATAGTTGTAAGTGCACAGTCATCGCTCTGCATTTTTATGGCAGCTAAGTCTCATGTGCACATGTCACGTATTAGTAATTTGCATATATCTAGACAATGTGAACGCTGACAGCGCCATCTATCATCACCAAGGTGACAGCACCATCTATCGGTACTTTTTAAAACTATTTTTTCATTCGCCAAATAAAATTCTATTGCCTTACGATTGTTCTGCTAAAATATCAAGTCATTCTGACCAGTAGTTTTAAAATTATCGATTTTTTAAAATCGGGACTTTAATTATAATCACCCGGTATTTCTCTTTAAATAATCTGTATCAGGTATTCTTAAAAGCAAATGAGAGTTATTATAAATAATCGAAAAAAGTTATGCATAGAAATAAAAATACATAGATTTTTTGCATAGTTAATACAACTTCCTCTTTGATGTTATCACACATTAAAATAAGAGTTAAAAACATTCTTCTTGCATTAAATAATTCATTCAAGAACCGAATTTTTAAAATTAATTGCTTCTCGAATAACTTGAAAAATTCAATTATTATTTTTTTTTGACAAAATAAAATAATTTAATAAAAGAAACATAAAATATTCAATAAATTTTAGAAAATAATGGTTGTTCGTCTTAAAATATCGTATTGAAATGCGAAGCGATGCATTGCTATTAATGTTAAACATCATAGGCTAATAAAACGTCGCTTTAATAGGAATGAATGCCTTAAGGGTAGATCATGAAATGGAAACCAAATATTAGTGAATTCCATCAATTCTTATTAAGCAGTGAGAGTATCGTGTCAAATTGAGAATTAATATGATATCCCTGTTACAATTCATCCTTACATCAATATATGCTGTTTGAAGTACACAAATTTATGCTACAGTTCCGAAATGAGAGAAATAATTATTTAGTAACATAAAGCTTAACTAATAAAGGTAAAGTTACATAATTGATATTATTATCAATGATATACTAATTGTTATGTAATTTATTATTAAAATTACATGAATGATAATCTTCAATTTATAAAGTTGATAGTGGAAACAAGAGTTAGTGATGGTTAAAAAATATTCTTGTGTATCATATGTAGTATCTGAATAACGAGGAAAGAGTATAGGAAATATAATTTATTTGAACGAAGTTGTTTGGATCTAGCAATTTTAGCAATCATATAATTCAAGAATATCTTTACTTACACACAATATATATACTTCTTTGACATCAGACCAGGCGATTTTTATTGGAATGATATCAACAAATTGGTCCAGAGGTGGAAAGAGGCTGTAAACAGCAACGGCGAATGTATATTTGATTAACTTATTGATAAAATTATTGTTTTCTGTTTAAATAAAATTATTTGGTAAAAACGCTAAAAACTTATTCCCCAACTTAATATAATTACAAATAATGACAAATATTTATATGTCACTACTGCAAGTAGTACTTCCATGAATTGGGAATATTCTTCATATAAAATATTTGAGTATAATATTGATAGCGATTACGTTTTTTTATTACTTTTCTTATTGCCTCAGATGCATACGTTTTGAAGGAGTAATTTACTTATAAGTGTTTTCATTGGTTTTTCCGCTTTAAATGTATGAATATACAGATAGTTAATTTAATAATTTGAATTCACATCTATGATATTTACAGACACTAAAAAATATAAGCTGTAATGTTACTCAAAATCATTGTTGAGGACTATTTACATAAATAACTATTTTGACAAGGAAATCTAACATTTCATTGGAGAAATTTACAATACCTTATGTATATTATTCTTTTGGTTCTAACCTGTAAATAATTATTTTAATTCATGAATATTTGGAATAATCATAAATATTAAATATAATCATGATTTTCAATAATGAGTTATAAAAATCATTTAAGGTACAGTTCTTTAAAATTGATATTGCATAATAAATTTTGAGAGAAAAGAAGTTCTTTTTCCATGGAAGAAATTTTTGAGACAAAATCTGTTAAATATGATATTATTGAAGTTCATGAAAATCTAACAGAAATAGTAAATATTTCTTAAAATTATATTCATCAGCCATGATTATTATTTTGATAACAAGGCCGGGAATGATTTACACTGCGCAACTTGCTTGAGGTAAACAATCCCCAGTCATTAAATAATTTATGAGACAAAAAATCAATTGTTTCGTCATAGATTTTCTCAAAACCAATAAATTTGTATTACAATATTTATTATTTTTCCATTGTTTAACTGATTTAATATAGTTAGCAACATTTAAATTAAAATTAATTCGAAATAATGGCTATTAGCTTAAAAAATTGAAGAATTTGAAAATTAAAGCTAATGTTAACTTTTACGATAAAGATTATCCTATTCATAAAAATTTTTTGTATGAGATAAATTTCTGCCCACTCCAGTAGTTTTTAATTTTAACATAAAAATATAAAAAATACTAACATAATTAAAGCTCACAAAAGTATGAAGTTCCATTTATATAATTTTAGATATAAAATTATAAAGGACTTTGATTACAGTTAAGATAATGTAATTTTAAGAAATATGAAATACATTGCAATTGTGTTAAATGAGCATATTTTTAAGAAGCTTTGTGTGTGAGAGTATTTGGCTTTTAATATTTAAGTACATTTCTAAGTCATGAGAGTATTTTTGACAGGAAATAAAGTATAAACGTTTCTAAACAAATTTGTGAAGAAAAATATGGATTTATAATTTTATATTTCAATACATAATATTATCAATTAGAGAAATAGAACTTACTGCTTTATTCAGATTTTTTACAGATTATTTCTTTAATAAAATTGGTGAAATTTGAAGTAACAGTATGGTTATATTTATAACATTTCTATTGACCTTTCAAAATATGTAATATAATTAATTTTATGTGTAATATTAGTACTTTAATTAAGAAGTAATGAAAATAAAAATAAAGATGCAAATAGTAATTACCATTTTAATATTTTGTGAGTGATTTGCTGTTAATGAGTCAGAAAGAACAGAAAATTTAAATAATCATTTGATAAATTACCTTAGGGGTTTTCTTCATGATAACAAGATAAGAAATTTTTCAAACAACTGTGTCTTACATAAACGCATTTTTTTTATTTTGACTTATAATTAGTAGAAATTGTATAAAGAAATGTAATTTAAGTTTTGCATAGTGCAATATTTTCTGTTTCATAAGAAGAGTTGGTTTGTGATTTTTATTAAAAATATAATGTGAATTTTAAAAAAAATTTTCTTTAAAAATTGGCTTTTAAAATTTTATTTTATAGCTTATTTAATCAGAGTTATTTTAAATATTATTAGTACTTAATTATTTAGGATGTCTCTTTCTGCAGCTTTTTCTAGAATACAATAATATTTTGTAATTCTGAAAGAATAAGATTAATATTTTAAGAAAAAAATCATTAAAATAATTATAACTCATTATTTTTAATTATTTCCCTTCAGAAAAAATAACACGTTATATTTTTATGTACGTTTCAAGAAAATTATGATATCTTTAAAATAATTTTTGTATAAAGATAAAAATTTGAAAGTTGCAATACCGGAAAAAACATTCCAGTAGAAACGTAAGAAATTTAAAAATAATAAATCTTCATGTTATTTCCATTTTTAAAAATAACATTTCGCATCAGAAAAAAATTTAGTAATAAGAAACAGACATAATAAATAAACATTTTAATTTCTGTAACAAAACTTCATAAAAAAAAAATTTAGGAGTATAATATTTTGTAAAACAAAAATTTGAGATTTTTCTTGCAAAATAAATACGTTTATAAGTAACATTATATGTGGCATTTATAGTATTACATTTTATATAATGAAGTTAATTTCCTCAATTAAAGAGTCCATGTTAAATGCTACTTTTTGGAAAATTATTATTAATAAATTATTTTGTAATTGATTTACATTTAATTAATGAAATTATTAAACTTCCTGGAATGTAACAGTATTACAATAAAACATCGTTTTGTTCTTTATACCTAAAAATTGCAATAAATTTTATGCGTTTTTCAATTGAATTTTATTCTTTTACATATTAAATGTATTTCAGACTTTCACGAAGTATTTCAAATACAAAATATATGTATTTTTAATTCAAAGAACCTTAATACTTCATAGGAAATAACACTATTAATTTAATTTATAAACAATTCAGATTTACAATCTATGAGTTTTAAATTGTAAATTAATTAATTTAATTTACAATTTAAAATCATTGTTAATAATGTTCATATCTGACAAAATTATTTAATTCTTACTTCTCAAATTAGTTCACTTATAAACAAATATTATGTTAAAAAAGGGTATAATTTTCCAAATGATTATTTAATTCATTAATATAATATAGACAAGCTCATGATAAAGGGGAAAGGGACAGCTTCTTCTGATACAAGATCTAGAGCACCAGTGGTAGAAGTCTGACTTTGCTCCTGGCTTCACCTGCAGATATTAGCTGGGTATAGTGGAACGGCTTTCACACCTTGGAAGGCCCTACCAGGAGAATACACTCCCGACGTACTTCGCCCGCTCCCTCTAGAAACACTCCCTCGCCACGGTGAGGCTATTTGTGGGATTTTAGAGGACCGTTTCACTGAAAGCAATTAAGAGGACAGTGGATTATCAAAATTTGAAAAATCGGAAAATATTTCGATTTTTCTTTTTAAGTTTATAAAAAAATATGAATCATTCTCCATATTATACAAAATAAATTTTTGATTTCAGTCAATTTTAGGCAAAGTTATTAATGTTTTACTAAATTAAACAATGTGCCACGCCCCTTTTTCACGTTTGCTCGAAAACGTATACAGTGTATTTGAATAATAACTAATTTCCAACGAAATATATGTATTTCTAGAATGTAATAAGATTCAAGTTTCATATTTTGGCTAATAATTGCTTGAATTACACTATTAAAACTTGAAATAATAATGTATTAATTTTGTAAACAAACGACCACGCCCATTTCCTCATCGTCTACAGCATGCAAGTATTTATTCTTTAAATTATTATTTACAGAATTCTTGTTTTAGAATGTGCTATATTTTAGCCCCATCTAAATTATTTAGCTTTTTATATTTTGTGTGATTTCGTCTGGCAACACTAATCTTGTTGAATTTTCACAGCTATCATTATTTTGATTTAACCACTTTATTTCTATTTTGATTTTGAAAATTATTTCTGTTTGTTATTCAGTGCACCGAAGGTTCAGTGTACCAAAAGCTGTACCAAAGGAAACAGTTGACCGATAATTTTCTTTGATAGATATAAATGTTCCAGAATCTGTCCATTTACGTAATGATATTCCTCCTGGATGTGGAAATGAGTATATTCTAATGAATAAAAACTGGTTCTCTAGTCTTCTAAGGAATTTGCCATGCAGTAATTGTGGTGTGTGCTCTTTAGATGTATCCACTCACGAAAAATATGGTTTTTCAGTGAAACTAGAAATGTCTGCAAATCTTGCAAAGAAAATTTTGGCTCAACTTTTTCTAGTCCTAGAGAACGATACTCACGAAAATTTGATGTCAATAACAAAGTTGTGGCTGCTTTTTTGAGCTGTGGAAAAGGCCATGCAGCAATGGAATCTTTCTCTCGAACACTGTATTGTGCAAACATGGATAAAAAAAAACATTTTCTAAATGTTTCTCTAATTTAGTTTAAAAAAATGAAGGGTTTCACAATACAATGTTAAAAGTAAGCCATAGTGGCGTTAGGAAAGCACATTTGGAATCAAATTCAAATTTAAATCCTAAGGATCAGTTACATATTTCTCTGTCTTGTGATGGAACTTGGCAGAAACGAGGTCATACTTCCTTATATGATATTCTAATTGCCATTGATTCCTTCACAGGTTTAATAGTTGACTTTGAAATCATGTCGAAGTACTTTTCGGAGTATACAGTTGTATCTCGAGTTCTCGGAGAAGACAGTGCTGAATTCCACATTTGGAAAGAAGTACACAGAGAAAACTGCCAAAAAAAACTACAGCGGGTCATCTGGGATCATGGAAATGGCTATTGCATCACGAATTTGGAAACGTTCACTTTCACACAATATGCTGTACACAACAATTATATGTGATGGTGATTTTAAAACATTTATACCCTTAAACGAAGAGAAAATATATAGTGATATTCAAATTGTTAAGGAAGAATGTATTAATCATGTTGTGATAAGACTTGGAACAGCACTTCGTAATATTATAAAAGAATGGAGAGTGAAAGTCGTCACACTTGGTGGTCGAAAGCAAAATAATTTAAAGGAAGAAACTGTTGTAAAGCTCCAAAATTTTTATCGGAAAGCTATAAAAGAAAATGCTCCTGATATTCAAAAGATGAAAACTTCAATTCCAGTGACTCTTTATCACTGTATGACAACAGCTAAAAAGTACCAACATAAGAAATGTCCCTCGTGATGTTTATCATGGTGTTTTTATCAAAGAGCTGTGGCATGCAATGAAATACCACAAAATCACTCACTGATGAAGACGAAACTTTTAGAAAAAGTTGTCGAGAAGATACTACCAGTGTACCAAAGACTAGCCTCTAATGAAATTCTTCTTTGTTGTGCTTCTGCAAATGAAAGTCTTCACAGCTGTATATTGAAAAATGTTTGAAAGACATATTTATATCTAAAAAGAGACTGAAGTATGCAGAAACTCTAGCCATAAGCGAGTTTAATTTTGGAGTTTTAAATACAACAAAACTACATGCAGGTGTGCTATCTGATCACACTTTGAAACTTGCAAAGAAAAAAAATGCAAAAAGACTCTCAAAAAATCAAAGGTCATCAGATTTTTATAAACAGCAACAAAAGTCAAAAAAATTTAAAAAATAAAAACAAATTCCAAAAGATATTGCCAACAGTGCTGGAACATTTATAAAAATATTAATTTAAAAATTTTAAGATATATGTGTCTAAAATTTTTGAACATTTATATATTCTACCCACGAAAAATAAATATATGTATAGTAAAATCAAAATGTAAAAATGTTACGTAAATTATAAATAGGAATATATGTTTTTCTATTATTTTTTCCAATGACTTTGTATATATAAAATAATTTTTAAAATATATCACTTTTAATATGTTTACAATCGTGTATGTATCTAGAATTTTAAAATTAATATAATATATGCTTACAAAGTTTAGGCTTTCTATGCAATTTATGATTTTTTTTTAATGTTCAAATAAATTTCAAAAATGTAATATGTAAGTTTTAATTAATTAAATTCATTTTAAATAACATTTTAAGTTTTGTTATTAATGAAACATACTTTTATGAAAAATTCAATCAAAAACAATTTAATAATTTTTAAATATGAAATTATTGTCTCAAGTACCTCACAGATTTAATACACAGTTTTTCTCAGATTTAAATTTTTTGATAAATATGAGAACATAAAATGCTCCATGCGCATTAATTTTTTCCCTCTGTACATGACATTTGTGACAGTTTCTGGTTATGGTATTTTCTCTTTAAATGTTCGTGTAAACTTCGTTTTAACTTTACTTAAAATTAAAATTTAAGGTCTAAAATTAATATTGATGTGATATTTTTGTGAAAAAACTTATAATAGGTATTTAAAAATTTTATATTTGAGAACTGTATTTTGTAAAGTGTTATTTTTAAAGAGAGATTGTTTGATATACATATAAATATTATTATTTATGAAAATTGAAAGAATATTTCCATATTTAAGACGCAGGTGTTTCTATTAGTATTATAGAACATTTATCGGATACTATAATTACATTTATTGGCGTAAATCATTCTTCAAATTATATTTTAACTTGAAATTTTGCAATTTAACTAAAATATATAAGTTTAATATATGTGCCAAATTTCAAGATATTTGGATAAAAATTGAAAAAAATTAGTTTTGAAAGCCCACTGCACCCTTAATCATAATGTTAAACCTCAGTACGTTACTTGTCCCATTAATCTATTATTGAGTCTAGTGGGTCTACCAAATGTTTTTTATCTCACAAAGCTTTTTTCTGAAGTCACCAATGTCACTGACTCCCCATATTTATTAAAAACAGCTGGCTTTGGTGGTCATAAATTATATTCCACCTAATGATCTCCACATTTATACGGATGGCAGTGGTGATGACAGCCACCACGCAGGCAGTGGAGTTTTTCTTAAATACGTGAATGGACCTCGTGTTTCAAAGTTTTGCAGAAACCCGGATTACTGTTCGGTATTTAGCTGCGGACTGTTGGCTATCCAGACTGGTCTGAACTCAATCAAAGATAAAGCCTCTTTTAATGATAAGTAGATTCTCATTGACAGTCGTAGCTCCACCCAGTACTTGAGCAATTGGGCTAGTGTAACAAACCATGCTGGGACCCATATTCTTAGCATGTTATTTGAATTCTCAGCCTCTCGTGATGTGCACTTCCAATGAGTCCCCTCTCATTAAGGTTTGTTCAGAAATGAGCGAGCTGACGCACTTGCGAAGGAAGGCTCTTCCTTTACTAGTACTCCAAATTTGGATCTTACTTACTCAGAACTATATACTGCTTGTAAAAATGCTATTTCAAGTACTTGGCAGCCTATCCTTGCTCATGCTTTGTACTGTTGTAGGCAGCCATTGTGTGTTCCAGAGCTGACCAGACGGCAATCAGTAGATTTATTAGTGGACACATCAATTGCCTATCCTTTGACCATCATATTTCCCTATCTGTAAACAGCGTGACTCCAAGGAGGCTAATCCTCAACACTTACTTGAATGCACGCAATTCTTGATAGAATAGCTCCTTAGAACCCCCCTTCTTTTTTCTTGATTTTTTGAGAGTGCATGGGCTCATGGATATGGATATGGTGTAGCTTCACTATTCTGGATGGTATTTCTAACAAAAACATAAATATAATATAATAAAAATTTAGCATAAGGTAAGGAAAAAATCAAATATAATATTTATTATTATTATATGGGAATTATTCTGTTATCATTATGTTGAAATATATTCCGTTACTATTATTAAATATATTGAGCTGCAAAATATTGTGTACATCATCAGGCATTTTAAACTATAGAATATAACTCAATTATTTTAGTTTTTGTGTTATTTATTATTTAAAAATATAATTTTTGATATTACTTATATACACAAATTCCATTTCCAATAAACCATGTACATATAAAGTTACACGTATTATTTTATTTAAATTAGTTTCAGTGGAAGCAAAACGCTTAACTCTCTAAGGTTTTATTAAATTTCATGTTAAAATATCTACGCATATCATACTAATGAAGAATCAAAAATTTCTTCTTAAAAAATACCAACCAACTGTATGTGTGTATGCATTATTTTCTCATATTGTTATTTAAGTTAGTTCTCGTTTTTATATATAATTATAATGTATTCTTAAAACATCAGTACACTTTTTCTTTGGAAGCTCTTGTAATAAATGTAGTTTCGCAAAACATTTGTTAGCAAAAATTAAATTAAAGAGGCATTATTGTTTCGTTTAAATTTTGCAAATATTACTTTGAAACTGTTTAAAACATTCTTTTTAAAGGATGTTTTAAACAGTTTCAAAGTAATATTTGCAAAATTTAAACGAAACATTAATTCTAAAAAATGTTTTAAGTTTATGAAAACTACAGAGATGTTGAAAATCTATCCTTTTATTATGAAAATACTTTAATTAGAATACTAAATGTTATTACTATTAATTCATGAAAATTTGATGCAATTTTTTTTCTATTTTATTCAAAATTATTCTGTTTAAGTATTTACTTAGTAGTCAATTTTCTTCAAAATATAAATTGGCATTTAAGTAATTTCCCTTATTCTTTATACCTTTGTATTTATTCCTTTGAATGCCTTTTTAAATAATGTTTGTATTAAATAAATGCACTTGAATCTTGAACATGTTACTTACTTCTATATAAATAAGAGTTACTGGGATCCATAGAAATCAATCAAATCTAATTTAATTATTTATTTACAAATCTATTTTAAATATAACCATGTGCAACATCATTTTTTAAGCTAAAATTTTCCAAACATTTGTGAAATGAAAAATTACCATACAAGCATTTCAAGATTTTTAATTGGAAAAAAAATTGTGTAAGAATGTAGAAGAAGAATGTTAATTTATATTCAATATGATATAAATGTATGCACACATAAGGTGGTAATAACACTTCTCAAAACTAAATATTTTTAAAATATGCACTATACACAATCTGCTGAATTTTATTGTAGTAGGCGTTATAATATTTATATATTATTTTAGTAACTATATTTTGTTGTTCATATAGCAATAACTTATTTTAGAAATTAAAATCAAAATTATTTTGTTTATTTTATTATAAATTAACAAAATAATTTTATTATTAATTATTTTGTTTATTTATTTTATTTTATGTTGTTATATAAGAATGACAAAAGCATTAAAATTTATTATGTTTCAAAACTTAGGTGCGTCAACTAAATAAAAGAATTATAAATATTCCAAAGGTGTAACTTGAAAGATAGCTGAAAAATAAGAAATTAATTAAAACGCAAATACTTTTAACTTCGAATTATTAATCAAATTTTAATAAGTTCATGTATTTTCGTTTCTGTTTGTTCAGATTATTAAGAACAATTCAATTTTCAACATTTTCAGAAAAAAGTAGAAACAAATAAGTAAATACCCCAAATTCCTTTGTTCTTGCTAATTTAATTAAAACGTTTTCGATAACAAGTGGGCTTGAAACAGAAATATAGGATAATGAAACACAGAATGAAATAAAAAGGCATCTTTTGATGCTAGTTGAATATTAATTATTTTATTGCAAAAGTGATAATATGAAAGACAATAATTAAATAATTAAATGCAGATGGCCTAACATATATGCATTGTTTTTGTGATTATTGCATTCTTTGAAAAATAATTACTTATGCTTGTATATGTATGACAAATACTTAAATTAGAGTTACGTTAGTATGTTTGTTTTTATGGATGCGTTTTGGAGATTGTTAAGTGAAAATACCAATTAACTAATATATTAAAAAGTTTTCATTAGAACATTCACGTAATAATTAAGTTTTTTATATAAATTCTTTAAGTTATTGGTTGGTAGAATGGCATAAAAAAAACGCAAAAATCACAACATGTAACCATAAAAATAATCACAAGCAATATTTATTTTACTATTAAAATCATTTTTCATAAACATTATCAAATGATAAAGAAAGGAATTTTGAAAGGTATGTTCATAATTTATGAAGAGTTGTTGATAGTTATACAAATCAACTCTCAGTATTGCGGTCTCTAATCAATATATAAAATTTAAGTAGCATAAGTTACTAGGTACATCATTCGAGTTTGAGTCTCTTCATATTAAGCAATGGAATTTAATTGTAAATAATTTGTTTCCAGTGCTTATCAGTATGAATATACAAACCAAACTTAATTTACGAATCTCTCTGTATGAGAGTCTTTTAAAATATTCAGTATTAAATATTAGATGCTAAGGAAAAACATTAAAAATTAGTTTTAATATTAGAGCTCTTAATGGTGCTGAAATTATTTGACACATATGAAGGAAAAATTATTTTAATAAAAAAATGCATTATACAGACAAATTTCCTTGTTAATATTGAAGTATGTGTATATTTCATAACATATTGGACGCTTTGATACATGAATTTCAAATAAACAATATTTAAAAGTTTATGAATAATGTTTTCTAAATTATTCATTACACATTGTCTATATTTAGGATTAGGAGCAAATATAATTAAAATTTTCTTCAATCGAACAAGCAAAATGATTCCAAATATTCCCTTTAATTTTTAAACATATTTATTTCAATTACTTTTACAATGAATCTAGTCAGAGTTTTGGTACACATTTCCTCATTCTCATTTGAATATTCCTAGCAAGTAGAGTGATAATCTACAGATCAATATATCAAAAGATATTTTGACAGTTTTACTTTTCACTACCTTGCAAAAAACACAGAGTACAACTTAAAGTCATCAAATATCATTAAATATAAATTTGATTGAATGGAATAATTTTTATAAAACAAACATTACATATTTTCATTAAATTTACATATTTGATTCCAAATTTCAATGTACTCTTATAATACACAATTTGCTTGTTATAATTGACTTTATAAAGTTCTTTTGGTAATATTTAGGAATATTTTTATAAGAGTAAACTCTGCTAATGTTGGGCGACAATGTGAACATATACGTTTTAGTAAATATTTTTACAAAATTTGAGATACGATTGAATGATGAGCATAAATTATTTATCCAGAACCAATTTAATTATTTTCCATACTCACAAACATATTTAATCTATTAATTGTCAATAGTATAACTTACATTAAAAGCTGTTAGTTTTACAGTTATTTATAATCATTATGAATGTAGCAGAAAATGACTTTTATAATAGGTTATATAGACTTTTATTACATTAAAACACTTTTCAGATGCATCTTTACAATTAACTAAATATAATTGTATTTGCAAGATTAATGTAAAGAAAACATACTTATGAATAAATTAATTAATAATTTAAAAAAAAAAAACTATTATTTTTTTTTAAATTTTCAAGAAAATTTAAGTTTTTAAAGGTAGTTAGAATAATGCTTACTACAGTTTATTTTAAAATTTTATTTTAAAAACTGATATCCATTTTCCATATATAAGGTAATTTTTATAAAATATTTTGATCTAATATTAAATATTTTTAGAAAGTATATTAAAATATCTGGTTATTATAGGGGGGGGAATATTTTATAAAATCCTTGAGATAAAAATTTATAATTAATAAAACAGCAACTTGAATACATAAAGAATTTTTATAGTTGCTCTTCAATAGATTCAACAAATATTCAGAATTATTAAGTGTACTAAAAAAATTATTTTTTAAATTAAGAAAATCAATTTATGGTGTCTATGTAATAGCCTTATTAAAAATATTTATAACATATAGAATCGTATTTATTATTTATTGGGATAGTATTTGTTATTACATCATTGTCATTTATACACATCATTATTGAAAAGGATAAACTAAAAGTTTCGCTAATTGATTGGATTTTTATTCAGACATTCATTAAAATAATAACTAAATTTAAATCCATGATTATTTGAATTTTGTTAAAACAATATGCATACACACACACACACACACACACACACACACACACACACACACACACACACACACACACACACACACACACACACACACACCACACACACACACACACACACACACACACACACACACACACATATATATATATATTAGAATGGTATAGAGTGAGGATTTTCGTAATAATTGATAATCGATATGAGGCTGATTATATTATGAAATTTTCCTATGTATCCAGTCGAAAAGTTTAAAGCTGTTCAGAAAATCTTATTTTAAACATTAAATGTTTATAAATTAAAATGATGCTACTAAAAACATTTATTTTAAATCTTTCCTGTTGATAACAAATTAAAATGAAATTTTATTTATTAACTTAATAATAAATAAAATTGTTAGCTCTTAAAAAAAGTTTAACAGTATGAGGAAATATAATACTGCTTGTTTATAAACTTGATATTAAGAAACTAAATTTAAAGAAAAATTTAAAATATGTTTTGGAAAATTAATATTTAAAATTGTTATTTTATGTATATTCAAAATAATCTGGATCTTTAAATATTATTCAAATGTAATAAGAAGTAAAATTTTTCATCCATTTGTGATTAACGACCGTATATTAAATTCAGAGAAAATCAAATTAAGCTGTAACTACTAGAAAATAATAAATTTACTAAGCAATCATTTAAGCGGAGTGTGTTAATTTGAATTTTAATTAAACATAATGAATTAATTATCAATCATTTCTAAGACAATAAAAACATTGAAATGTTTGCTTACAACTTGAAGTCCAATATAGATGTATTCCCTTAATTCCTATTAACCTTAAATTATATCAAGTTAAAATTATAATTCACTAGAATATTTTATGCTACTCATTCTTTCTGAATGGAATGATAAATATATATTTACAATAAACATAAAAATTTGGAGAGAGAATTGTATTTACTTACATTTATTGTATTTTACTTACATAACCTTGCCATTAGAAATGAAAACAAAACATAGATATAGATAGGAAATCAATAATTTTGTAATTAAATAAAATAATTGTTTGTTACATGTGTTATTTAACATATCAAAATGAAATCAATTTAGAATGTGGTTTCATCTTATTCAGACAAAATACATGATGCATTTACTTTGATACCAGTTAATTGCAATCAAATGTCTGCAACTGATATTTGAGGAATTGGTAATTAATGCATTGCTAAATATGTGAAATAGGATTTCTGAATTTAAGTTATAATATCAAATTGTTTTGTAGAAAAATATGCAATCCTATCATAAGACGGAAAATATAATATTGATAACATATTTAGAAAAAGAATTAACCACAGTAAATTAAAAATTAACTTAAATATCATGGGAGAGAAACTAAAGTCAAAATGGATATATATTTTTTAATAATACATATATTTTTTTTGAATTCATTTCATAGAAAATGTATTTAATGAGCACAGTATCTGGATTTTTAGAAAACAAAAGTATTGAATTGAATTCAGTTTTGCTTTAAGTCTTTAAGTTTTAGAAAGATATATAAAATATTGAAAATTAATTATTTATTGAAGGGTAAAATTAATTTAAGATACTGACAATTATGTTGAACATTATTTAATAGAATTATTTTCTTCTCTTACATCATATACCGTAGCTAATGATAAGTATATAAATGAGCATATAAGCTTTTTAGATGGGAATATATAAATGCAGCAACTATTGAATTCACAAATTTTGAATAAATTTAGTTGTAGCATAGTTTGTGTCGTCATGTCATTGTCTCTCGGAACAAGAAGTAACTTGCACAATAATATATTAATTCTGTGGAACACAAATACAAAATCTAATATTCCCCAAAAACTTGTATACTTTGGGTTTTAGTTAAATTCAAAATCACATGATTTTTACGCATATCTATTTTTTCTCTAATGAAATTTTATATGCAAGTTTTAAAAATTCTATTTAATATCATATTCTACTGAAACAAGGCATTTATATTGGCTTTTAGCTGCACAAATAATATGATGATTACTAAAGTAAATTTCTTTCATACTCCTTCTCACCAATAGAAAGCATATAATTCTACCACCATGGCCAACTTATAAGCAAGGATTACAAATAGGAATTAATTTAGTTATTTTTTTCATTGTATGATATTTTTGTAGTAATTATCACTCTTAAATCACGTAGTTTATTGTATGTTTAAATGGGCTTTAAAATGTCAATGTGAAAATTTTAAGCTTAGAATTTTAAGCGCCAAATTGTAGCCGATTCCTCATTTTATTAGAATTTACATGTAGTGACCATAATGAGATAGATTTTTGAAAAAAATAATAATCATTGCTTTTATTCAATTCCGTTTATAAAACGGAGCATTAAAATTGCTTTATTTCTGTGTTTGTATCGTTAACTCAATTTGATTTGGATATTTGATAATTTGAAAATTGCACTTAAAGCTGACGGTAGTTATTTGTAAGAAAACATGCTTCCAAAGTAAATTAAACAACATAAAAAGCTACAGTAAAGGTATTAATGCAGCGTTATGCGTTTTATACACATGTATTTTTCAATGGTTTTTGGACTGCTACTTTTTTTTTCCTTTTAGAAAATAGCCAAAAATCTAAGAAAAATTCTCAATGAAGGTAATTTAATTAGGAGACATTAAAAGGGTTTATAGCAGTGAAAGGCCACTAGACGTTACACTAACAGCATCAAATTTTAAAGCAGATTTAGTGAAAACCATTTTCACATTACTAAGACAAACTTTGTGAATGAGTATCAGGAATTCAGCCAAAATGATGGACTAATATTTAGAGATGTGAGGCTAAAATATTGGTACATTACAAAATTTTAAAAGACTCTCTCTAATTTAAAATGCATAACTTCAAAATTAGTAGTAGTTTCATCATTTATTAAGGTAAAGTAAAAGCTATATTAGCAATTATAGCAAGACAATTATACAATTATTGGATTGACAATTATAGCTGTGTCATGTTCTAAAAGCTCTTATGACTATTAATAATTCTGAGTTGATGTCTCCAAAATTCAAGAGTCATTGAATATCATGCTTCTTAGAATTTGATAAGTGTTTACAATCCTAAATTGGTCAAATGGTTAATTGATTTAACAAATTATTAAACTGTTTCGTAATTTTAATTTGTGTCTATGCATATGAATTTACTTCTCTGCATCATGCCTCCCAAATGGAGGATGGAGCTTGAAGCGTTTGTATATATTTGCTCGTTTATTCTTCTTTCTGCACGTGCACTGTTTTCTCAAAGTAATTAATTTTCATCTTCAACTAAAACTAGTTATCTTTACCGTCAGTATTTTATATCACTTTTACTTTAACAATCACTGCGCAAATTACATCTTCTGAGGTTACGCTTTCTAAATTAAAATTTATCTTTCTTCATTTCAATAATCCACATATGAATTCCATAATTAGATACTGAAATATCAAATTATAGGTGGTTAATTTCAAATAGCTTCACTGCTCAACCTCACATTTCGATCCATAAACTCTCTTTTACTGCTAAGAAATTAGAAAATTCTATTTTATTTATAATAAGCTCCTTCTCTAAAACAAATTATACACCTTCCCAATATTTATATATGAGCATTTAAGACTAACTATTTTTACGTCATTTTATTTTTTCATTTTATCTATACACATTCGTAATATCCAAATATGAGCAATTTAAGACTATCTATGTTTATGTCATCTACTTACAACTTTTTCTCATATATCAGTTTCTACTATCAATTAGTGATTCATGTCTTTATTCAAATAGTGTGTCCTTATTCATGCATGTAAAATAATTATGATTTAAAAAAATAAACAAGATGTGTCATTTTAAAATTTAACAACCTTTCTTAGTGCTCTATTTTTGTTCAGTGAAACTTAAAAGCGATTATTAATG
The DNA here is from genome assembly GCA_030067965.1 of Latrodectus elegans. Taxonomy (NCBI): domain Eukaryota; kingdom Metazoa; phylum Arthropoda; class Arachnida; order Araneae; family Theridiidae; genus Latrodectus; species Latrodectus elegans. Next base: position 7,390,276 of record CM057822.1, on the reverse strand, counting down.
ATAATATTTTCTTTGATTATGATATTCCAACGCCTTCATAAAAGTTGTGAGTCAAATAAACATTTTTAAAATTTTGTTTACGTCTTCGAATATCTATCTTAGGAATAATAGAAAACACACAATAATTATTGTGTAAGACATTTAAATTTCTTAAATATTTTATATATGTAAGCATATTATCTAATTATTTAAATTAGTCAAAAACTGCAAAAACATATTTGCTAAAATACGTGCGTTTAGTTTATGCAGGTATTTCACTTCCTAAAAAAAAAAAAAACAAAAAAAAAACTATTGAGTAACTCTGTTGATTAATAGGGCATATTTTATATGTAACAATTTTCCCCGTTAAATCATTTGTTTTGATTTTAGTTATCATTTTAAAAGATAATTAGAACAAACTAATGTATGATAGTGTAATAAATATTATAAAAATTAAAAATTATTATAATGCTTTATATTAAAACAGTAATAGTTATGAAACAATTCATTATTAGAAAATAATTATATTTCGCGATACAAAATGTGTGATTAATACAAACGGTTTGATTAATTATGTTTCAGACAATTGGAACCAGTTTTCAATTAGAAATGTCTCATTTATAAATTGAATGCAAGCGAAAAACTGGATGCTGCATATTGCACAGAACAAAAGGCTTGCAGATTATTTGGACCCCCATTATATTAGACAATATAGCATTACGAAAGACTGTCTTGAATTCAATTAAAACTATCAAAGATTTATAATGTGAAAGTCGGTTTGAAATTTTGCTTAATTTAAGGACTTAAGGAACTGCAATTTATTTTACGGAAAGTATAACCACATTATGATAATGTAAACAAGTGAAAAAATTATAAATTCACAAAATTATTCATATTTCAAACAATGCTACGTAAATCAAATTTTTATCTTCACATTTCGCGTGTTCTTGAGCATTTTCTACAAAACACCTGTTAATCACTAAAGACGTAGCTAAAATTTATGTTACTAAAGTAGTGTCCATATTATAATTTGCATATCTGACACAACTTAATTTTTACCTAATATTGATCTAACAATACCGAATATATATCTAATTAATACTGGTGAGAAATTTATTATTTATTTTTATTATTTAGAGTAAGTGCACCAGTCATAGTTATAATAATTATTTTTAAAAAAATAACCATTAGATGGAGCTATCACAAGAAGTGAAGAATTACACGTAAAAGAAAAAAATACCTTCCGGGATATTAAATGTAATTTCAAATAATTAAAGTTATAAGAACTTTTAGAATTAAATATGTGCCAATTGATTTAGTTATACGTTAAATTCTTAATGTCAATGGTAAAAATAAAATAAGCTTAATTTTTTTAATGATATATTATACGTTCAAAATTAAAATTAAGAAAAGTGGAAAGCAGATATAAATTAAATCAATTACATGATGCATTATGTGCATTTAATATTTATTTTTCTTAATTTCAAGTTTAACCATTTTCAATGTAACATGAACAGTTAAAAATGTTAGAAACATCAAAAATATAAAAAAACATAAAATAGTAAAACTTGTACATTTCACAGATATTTTTAAGAATCCAATTTAACAATAAATTAATGTTCTAGATTGTCTCTAATTTTGAGTATAAAGATGCCCTAAGAAACACTATATTATGAAATTATGGGAAAAAAGGATGAAATTAAACAATTTCGTAATACACAATTTAATTATCTTTTAAAAAACTCGCTTATTAATTCTTTAAGATTTTAAACATATTGCACATGTAAATAAACAAATAATTCTTTATAAGATTGAAATCAAAAGAATGTGTTGTTGTTATAATATCATCATTATACTATATTAAAACGTAAAGCATATTGTAATTATGGTTTGATTGATTGTGCTATTAATAGTAAGTTATTTTATATTTAAATTTTATTCAGAATTTTTCATTTATAGCTTAACACTTTATTTGGTGAAATAATATAAAAAATAACGTATACATTATGTATGTTAATTATATAAAATAATGACGGTTGAAATTTTGTTGTAAAATATTTGAACGTTGTAAAAGATAGGTAAAAGTTATTGTATTACAAATAACAATTATTTTTGTATGTATTTTGCATTTGTATTATTCCTTAAATATTTTGTTGTGAAAGTACGAAAATACTAAAATTAAAAAATTGCTATCTATTTTCATTTTTAAATACAAAATATTGCAATTTTTGTAATTGAAGATTTCATTTAATTTGTGTTTAAACAGACAGTTTCAATAACAAATTCGCAATGATGGTCGCTGAAGAAATAAAAATTGTTTAATAAATAATACACTTCCATCAGCAAAATTTAAAATTTGTCTTACTTTTTACGACATAATAATAATTTTTAATTACCAGAAAATTAAAGGAAACACATTTTTATCACGATTAAGTGCATATATTTATTAACAGTTTCAGTAACATTACTTAATTTATTTGTATCAAAACATGAAGAACTATATCAAAGTTTACCTATTTGAAGTTCGAGATTTTAACAATTAATATAATGCAAGAAGTACTACGGAAATTATAAATTCAGTACTAATGTTTACATTTAAAAAGTTTGAATGTAAACATAAGTAAATAATTATCTACATTTTGGGGAAACATTAAAGTTTAGCAAATAATAACTAAATATTCATATTTACTTCAAGTAAATAACGAAATGCATGTAAAGTATCTATGTTTGCCCGTGCAAAACTTGATGTTTTCAAAATATAATAAAATATCATATTTGGATTTTATTAGAAATCTTATTTTCTAAATAATGTTATTTGGAGAAATTTCTTATAGATATACATACATAAATACACACACACACACACACACACACACACCCATATATATATATATATATATATATATATATATATATATATATATATATATAGCCATGTCAAAATTTAAATTTTAAAAATATTTTAGAAAAAGATTAAAATAAGTATTTTGTAATATTGTAATATCTCATTATTTCATGTAGGTATTTTTTACAATAATTTTTTTCTATAATAAATTTTCTTCGTAAATATAATTTTTTAATTTCCTACATACATTTACTGCTAGAAAAAATATTAAAACTCATACTCATAACATATTCAACCATTGATATATCAGTGAATAATTAATGTAGAATGATTATAAAATTTTTAACCCTGAAATTAAATTGAAAATTTATTTTCCAAAAACTATTCATGTTATAAATTGCAATGGCAAATTTAGTGGAGATTGAAATAAAGCAAATAATGAGGTTCGATATTAAGTTTTAATGATTCATACTTATGTTTTTATGAAATGTTATTTGTAATAATTTCAAAGGAAAAACTCATTTTCATTTTGACATATTCATCCTTTTGAAAGAAATAACTAATTCAGAAATATTTACTTACCTCATAAAAATATTAATGATAACAGTAATTTCCTAAAAATATGCAAATAAGTATCTAAGAGACATTGTTCAAATCATAATTTACATTAAATAGTGTCTTCTACGATATAACTGGAAAGTTCCAGCCTCATTTACTTTACATGTTTATAATTTATATTACTTTCCGGCATACATAAATATAAATTAAACAAAATTTACTAAATTATTTTACTTTAATTACGACAATTAATGTAGAATCATGTAGGTTCAGTTTATTATTTTATAACATTTTTAATAGTTTGAAAATTTCTGTACCCTTATATATTCTACTTCAATAGGCTTTCAAGTTATTGAAATTTAAATTTGTATCATTTTATTAAGTATGCAGTCTGAATTTAATGAAATTTCTACTGAGTAATGCTGAAATATTATGATAAAATTTCATTGTAATTTAAATGTTTTAAAAACAACTATTGTTAATATGCTTATTTCATTGAAACATAACAAATATTATGTATTATGTATTTACAAAGGTTATGTATTCTAAATTTAATAGATGTTTATTCCTATTATAAAATTAAACATATTATCAATAATATCTAATATATATTACAAACATATCGTCCATTTGAAATAGTTTTGAAATACTAAAAGTAGAACTAATTCATTTTGACTGTAAACATTAAAATTCATCGAAAATTCATTTATTATACATTTTCTACATTAGTGCAATACTTATAATAACACTTTTTTTTAATTTTTCCGTATATATTTTCGATATTTTACAGCAGAATATATGTGCACAAAATGCAGTTTATTAATTAATCTCACTTCCCTTTCTAATGAATAACTAACCAAATACATAAATGAAGACTTTCCCTTCAATGAACTATCTTCAGGCTTTTAAATATTAATGAACAACATTTTAATGAAATTACTAGCATCTCATTCACGTTTTGTTTCACAAATTACAAGTTACATATAGAACCCATTGTTACACAGAATCAACATAATTCTGATTTTCGTGGTAATGGCATCATTTATCAAATACTTGAAGCATCAAATTTAAATGAACTTTGAATTTCCGTTTAAATATTCAGTAAAATATATGCTCTATAGTATCTGAAATCATAATGATCTGCGGAATTCTATCCACAACAAAATAGCATTTGCAAACAATACGGTTTTCCATCTACAAATTGAGGAACATAAAGCTCAAATTATTGTATTGTTGAACACCTTTCTGTTTTTAAAATAAGAAGCAAATTTTTAAATTTTTATTCCCAGAAAAAACATTTTATATGGAACTTTGATTAATTTTCAAGAAATTTTTTTAATTATATCATTGCATTTATGCAACAAAAACTCAAAAGCTAATTAATCATTATCACTATTTACATTATTATTACAAATAAAAAAGTGTTTAAAGTAGTGAATGCAAAATTAATGTTAAATATAATTTTGCATTCACTGTTTTAAATTAAT